>JAOPTO010001219.1:209389-225588 GCA_033822845.1 Tetrapedia diversipes
GTTAAAAAAATCCACATCATCGTGGAGCAGCTACTCAAACGACAGACTCAGAAACCCGCGTTTTCGCGGGGCCGGCTGTTAATGCGTTAACACATTGTATGCCCTGTCTCTTATACACATCTGGTTACAACAGTTATCTCAGAGTACCAGTCAATTGCTTCACTTTTCCATTTCAAAATATTTTTTTTTTGGGAACTATACGTGCTACTGGAAATATTGTAATATTGAGTAATATTTTGGCTACGATATTGAGTAATACTGAAAACTATTATTTTTTCTCGATCGTTGTTTTTTCTAATAATTCTGCTTACTTTTAACCCTTTCCACTCGGCTGTCCCCTCTCATGAGACAATCGTAATCCTAGCATATGATAGTTTCGCAAATTTTCAGACGTTAGTTCAGACCCGGACGTTAAATAGTCAAATATGTAAATTTTAACCCTTTGCACTCGAGAGGTGATTGTTAGTCGTCTAATGATACAAACTTCAAAAATGTCCAAATTTGAAATATTTACTATGATTCGCCTATATTATACGTCATTCAGTTTAATTCAGTGATATACTAAAATTTGCACACATGACTATTTAGTCTCCGAGTCTAACTAATAAATAAAATAACTGAAGTCTGAAAATTTGCGAAACTATCATTCGGTGACTAACAGTCACCTCTCGAGCGCAAAGGGTTAATATACGACTTAACTAAACTAAATGAAGTTTAATATACGTGAATCATAGTAAATATTTCGAGTTTGACAATTTTTGAAATTAGTATCATTAAACGACCAACGGTCACCTTTCGAGTGCAAAGGGTTAAACTTTGCACTATATTGTAGTATTCTCGATATTTTCATCGATTTTTTTCTGTTTTCTCTTTATCTTCGATTTTCCTTTTCGTATTTGCATATCGCCTCCTATCTGTTTCCTATTACGATCCTTCTTTCATACTGTTATCGGTTCCCGGTTATCGTTTTCTCCAAGTGAACCGCAACTGCACGTCATTTCCAAACGGTCACGTGACCGAACCTGATGACTCTCGTAATTGGATGCACGAATATTCGATGGACTTTCAGTTTCAATTCATACGCGTAATGAATATACGTTTGAGAACGTGCGATCAATCTTTCTCTTTTTATATTCTATCTTTTTTTTCTCTTCGCAAATACTCTCCCTTACCTTGGTGTATATACCTGCGATACATCTTCCATTTGCGATAACAATGACGGTGACGCAATTCGGGGGGGCATAAATTTCCCGATGAAATTTATGTTTTGGAATTTGGAATTTTTCTTCCCGCAGAAACACACGCAATCAGTCGAAACACGGTTATAAACACAATTTCGGTTATTTACGATAAAGATAATAATACAGTAGCGTATATAAGTTCAACACGTTCGTCGCCCAGATTCAGCTGAGTTTCTCGCTGAGTCCAAATCCGATTGCATAGAAAAACTGGGATAAAAAAATATAAAGACAGCAAAAATTTTAACTTTTTATTTTTATTTCATATATATTATACTTCAATACTTATTCCATTGAATTCCTTTTAAAATTCCAACTTAAAAGCCTATTTAACTTTAAAAAAAAGAGCGTCACCCAAATATGTTATACTTCAATACTTATTCCATTGAATTCCTTTTAAAATTCCAACTTAAAATTCTATTTAACTTTAAGAAAAAGAGCGTCACCCAAATATGTTATACTTCAATACTTATTCCATTGAATTCCTTTTAAAATTCCAACTTAAAATCCTATTTAACTTTAAGAAAAAGAGCGTCACCCAAATATGTTATACTTCAATACTTATTCCATTGAATTCCTTTTAAAATTCCAACTTAAAATTCTATTTAACTTTAAGAAAAAAAGCGGGGGTGACGTGGGCGACCAACGTGTTAACTCTTTGGACCGCGGTGGGATTAAAAATGTCCCACATTTTCGATGGACGGTAATGCATGGTGGAACATTTTTAGACCCATCTCTAAATATTGCAATAGCTGCAAGCGCACAGGTTTATATTTAATACCATAAAAAAATGTTATAAATATGTTCGTTTGTGCTGGCAAGTTTCAACATGTCAGTAAAGGTTAGTACAGGTTTGTTTAATTTAAAATTCAACAAAATTCCTGTGCAACATGGGTCTATTTATTATCTGAAATCCTGTGCCTCAAAGAGTTAAAACGGGAAGGGAGTATGAAGTATAGTTGAACGGTTTGCGAATCAAAAGCGGATCCAGAAGCCTTACACGAATGCAGAAAAAATATATAAAACATTTTCGAACCTTCTTTTGTACGATTTAAAACTTACTTGTAATTTATAGTTTAATATTTCTATCCGATACTACGGCTTATAGGATTAAGCTTGTATTAATGAGTGTTTGTATTCGACGATAGCTTAAACGTATACTTAACAAGTTATTCAGATGTTACACAATATTTGAATACCCTTGGAACAGGTGATCACTCTCACAATTTCTCTCTGAATCCGTTATTTTTGCAAATATTGCAAAATATACATCTGTTATTATCGTTGCCAGGGCAAGATACTGTTTACTGATCAGAAAAAAAAAATTTCGTTTATCCGTGCCATTTCTTATAAATTAACCTTGAATCAATACTTTGACGAATGGAAAATCATCTTCAAAAATTTCTACGTAAAGGATATTGAAATAAAACGATACCAGAATTTGTTTGTATTAAAATTCATTCAATTTACAGGTACATGAAAATAATAGTTAATCCTTTGCGTTCGAACGACGACTTTCTGTCTTCAAAAATTTCCACATGCAAAGTACTGAACGTAAATAGATCAGAATTTACTTATCTTAACATTTATTTCATTCAGATAAAGATTACTGAAATTCTTAAGTATTATTATCTACGTTCACTTGATTATCAGCAGTCGCCTTTCAAGTGCAAATGGTGTTAAATTTACAAGTATGACCGTTCGATCGCTTGCACTCGGAAATTTGTAGAGTTCATAATCACTCGAGCACCGAGTGTTGCCCTTTTTTGCGCGAAGAGTTAATTAATTTATTTTCGCTTACTCTGCCGTCTTAAACTTTCGTTCCGTACTGTACATCCGCCTCCCGAGTCCATTTCCGTCGCGATCTTTCGTCCGCAATGCATTCTGCAGTCACTCAGACATTCAAATGTTATGCCAGAAGCCTCGAAACGAGCCGTTCGCACTTCCATTCCCATCGATGTTCCTGGTAAATAGTTTTCTATTAACCTCTAGCTTTCCGGAACTCAAATTTCCCTAAGTTGCAGTGATTTGCTTGGCAAATCGAATGGAGAGATCTCCCACTTCTTTTGCCATTAATTTTCTTTACTTTTGTTATTAATTAGTTTTGAACTACTGTTATTCACAGTTCGTCAAATGCATTTTCTACTTATCCAAAGTACAATTTTTAATAAATTCAACTCTAGTTCAAGACTAATTAATAATAAAAGTGAATAGAATCAATGACAGAAGAGAGAATGGAAGAGTCTCTCCATTCGTTGGCTAAGTGTTAAAACGAGAGTGAAAGGGCATGATGGTTTTAAATTGATAACAATCGTAGTAAAATTCTGAATTGAACTAATTTTCTTTTTCTTTGAACTGGAATTTTAGGGATTGATGTTTAAATTTTGAGTCTTGGTCAGGATTGGGATTTTAACACTTAGCCAACTAAATGGGGAATTTTTTCACTTTTTTGTAACAAGGGCGCTGCCATTGATTTTCTTTACTTTTGTTATTAGTTAGTCTTGAACCAGTGTTGTTCGCAGTTCACCAGATGCATTTTCTGCCCTTCCAAAGTACAATTATTAATAAATTCAACCTCTTTAGTCCTGTGGTTAAGTGTTAAAAAATTTGCAATGATTGTTTTCCACTGAATAACCTTGAGCAACCAATTGATTTCAGACAGACTATAGCACTAGAGCGTCCGTACAAGTATACAGGACGTTTCACGCGATTAAAATCTTATTTACAAACTTATTTAATTTTTCATAAATTCTTAATACGCGATGGACGGTGTTCGGTTAAGTGTGGCACCGTGCGGTTATCTAAATGTTAATGAGTTAATTTATAGTGTTAATTACACGCTCGAGAGCATTTGTTGCCTGAAGAATTCGATGGAATAAGGTGAAAAAGGAGGAGGAAACGAAATCTGAATCTAAATTCTTGCTGCTCAGAGTCGGATAGATCGACGAGCAAACAGCTCGTTATCTGATAACGAGATGCTCGAGCTAATTAATCGCGAAAGTGTTCATCGGGTTTAGAAAGAGATACTACAGGCGGGTTTCGTAAGAACCGCGGGTATCTTTAGACGTGACTGGTAGCTGACACGAATTCGTGGTCTCGCGGTGGTTAGGACGTTTCTGTAAACTCGTCTAATGTAGGATAATGCTTTAATTGTTTTATTAGGCGACGATCACGAGCCGCACGAGCAGCTGAGGATCTAGGAAAACGGAGATATAAGAATTTTTATGATCCCTCGGAGCTTTCACTTGTACGCAGAAACTATTCTGTTTCTGAGAAAGTGCCGAAGTACAGATTTAGATTTAACACGTTCGTCGCGCACGTCACCCATATTTGGGTGACGCTCTTTTTTTTAAAGTTAAATGGAATTTTAAGTTGGAATTTTAAAAGGAATTCAATGGAATAAGTATTGAAGTATAACATATTTGGGTGACGCTGTTTTTCTTCAAGTTAAATAGGATTTTAAGTTGGAATTTTAAAAGGAATTCAATGGAATAAGTATTGAAGTATAACATATTTGGGTGACGCTCTTTTTCTTAAAGTTAAATGGGATTTTAAGTTGAAATTTTAGAAGGAATTCAATGGAATAAGTATTGAAGTATAATATACATAAAATAAAAATTAAAAATTAAAACTTTTGCTATTTTTATATTTTTTTACCCCAGTTTTCTATGCAATCGGATTTGGGCTCAGCGAGAAACTCAGCCAAATCACGCTGGGCGACGAAAGTGTTAAAATATGGATGTTTAAGTTTATAGAAGATCGAGGGATCGAGGCAAGGCTGATGAAAAAATAGCAATTGATTGTTTAAAATATAAAATTTAGTTAACACGTGCTTCGGCAAAAATGTTTAAGTCGAAGCACGAACATGTTACGTAACGATCGTTTTGCAGAAAATCGCTTCGGTCTGATGGTGTTTTAATTGAAAAAACTTCAGGCAGCACAAAGAACTAATTTCTAAAGGAAACAGGAAATTTGTTTGAAGACGACGCAATTTTCTAACGCTTTTCTAACAATTAGGAAACACTGTTATTTTAATGTTACGTTCGTTCTGAATCGCATAAGTTATCCATTCGTCAGCCTCATGCTCTATCCACATTTCTCCTCTTATCTAATCGTTTCACCAGAAAAATGAAAATACTAGCAGAGAACTGAACTAACCGGGGTCTAATGCCAAGGAGAAAAGAACGCGTGTAATATTCGTGTCAACGCAATCTTAGAATATGAAATTTATTATATTGTGTCGTTGTACTGCGATATCCTTAATTAACTCTTGAAGCATTAATTACGCTTACGGTTTTACAACTTTAATCAGTTTATTAAATTTGAAATGGCTATTTTATAAGTATGCACGTATTACATATCTTTTAAATATACCTAATTCTGCAATATGTACATCTTTACCTACAGATACGGATTTAGGTATAACTTGAGTAGGCCATGGCTTGGGGTAGCAAATTTAGGGAAAATTTCTTTTTCATTAAAAAGCTTTCGCATTACTAAATGTTCAAATTTAATAATCGAAACGTTTGCAAGTTCTCTCCCCCCCCCCCTTTCTCTTTCTTTTGTACCGTTTTCTTTTATCGCAGGATGACAATAACTTAACCATTTTCATTCAAAAAAGATAACTCTTGATCGTCGAATGAGTTTTAAAAAATTTCGAAGTGCAAAGTATCAAGATTAGCTTTTATTACAAGTTACTCGATTCAGGTATATAAGACTGAAACTCATAAATACGACCTTGCATTCAGAAACTTACGAAAATTAATGTCACTTAACCACCCTGCATCTTCTTTCCAAGCGCAAGGGGTTAAATCCACCCCCGTTGACTAGTGTACCTTGTTAAATAGTTGAAACATCCATTTCTCATCGATCGCATTGGTGCATTGGTTGCTTCTCGATCCACCTAACCTTTTCTCAAAGATCATAGCATTTCGGTTACTGCCCCGCGCTCATTCTCTTCCGTCGACTTATATTTAGAACTCTTCCCGCCTCGCTGAAATAAACACGGCGAAGTGTTTGCAGTGTCTCGAACAAACACACTTCTCCCGATAATAGATCTCCGCGAATCGAAAGCCGAGGATTACTGTATAGATAAGATGATCCACGGAGCTCTAGATCTTATAATATATTGTATGATCCATGGAGCTCTACATCTTATCTACTGTATGATCCACGGAGCTCTAGATTTTTTGTATATTGCATGATCCATGGAGCTCTAAATTTTATATATTGTATGATCCACGGAGCTCTGCGTCTTATATACTATATGATCCATGGAGCTCTAGATTTTATATATCGTATGATCCATGGAGCTCTAAATTTTATATATTGTACGATCCATGGAGCTCTGCATCTTATATATCGTATGATCCACGAAGCTCTAGAATTTTTGTATATTGTATGATCCATGGAGATCTAAATTTTATATACTATATGATCCATGGAGCTCTAGATTTTTTGTATATTGTATGATCCATGGAGCTCTAAATTTTATATATTGTGTGATCCATGGAGCTCTGCATCTTATATATTGTGTGATCCACGGAGCTCTAGATTTTTTGTATGTTGTATGATCCATGGAGCTCTAAATTTTATATATTGTGTGATCCATGGAGCTCTAAATTTTATATATTGTGTGATCCATGGAGCTCTAGATCTTATCTACTGTATGATCCACGGAGCTCTGCTTCTTATATACTATATGCTCCACGGAGCTCTAGATCTTTTGTATATTGTATGATCCATGGAGCTCTAAATTTTATATATTGTACGATCCATGGAGCTCTGCATCTTATATATCGTATGATCCACGAAGCTCTAGATTTTATATATCGTATAATCCACGGAGCTCTAGATTTTATTTATTGTATGATCCACGAAGCTTTAAATCTTATACATTATATGATCCACGGAGCTCTAGATCTTATATATTGTATGATCCGCAACCAGATCGGGTTAGGTTCGGAAACAAAAGTGCTAATCGGCGATAACGAGCGGGTTACCTCCGTTGCCGAGACTAGGAAAATGTTATCGAGTCGATCAACTTTCGATTAGTCTCTTCGTCGAGTCTTTTGCAACGACGTTAACGCGCAATGCAAGCAAGTACGTTCGACAACTTCCTCGAACTGTTCCGCAGCGATAAACCCTGTTTGCTTCTTCGTGCATTTCGTCTTTCGGTTCCAGATGTTTGCCGAGGATTCGCGTTCGCTTTTTCGTTCGATGTTTTTCTGGATACCCTCGCAGTTGTACACTCAGCGATTAAAATAAACGGTTGTTCGAAGCTGATAAAATTCCACGATAAACCCTCTGTTTGCTTAAAAAAAAAAAACTATCAGAGATTTATGGTCGATTTGGATACCCTGATTTGTAGATATTACTTCTGTTTTTCTTTTTCTTTAGGTTTGTGATAGATTCAGAGCAGATGTTTCTTATGGTTCTTGCAGTGATTTAAGAAGAACAACAATTTCTTTAGAAATAAGTAAATTTAGAAGTCTCTTGATATTTATTTATTTATTTATTTTTACGGGATCAACCCATTGGAGAATTACAAAGAAATTATTACAGTGAGGTATGAAAATATAATAAATTGTGGTAACAGAGAAAGTAAAAATATACAAATGGTGTAAAGATAAGAAAATTTCACAGAGAAAAACGGTTTTACAGGGTGAAGAGATTGACTGAATAGATCTATGATTAAAGAGGTGTTGTTAATATTAATTATCATTCTATTGATCCCTGATTGGTATGCGAAAACGGTTTTATGTGGCTGTATATGAAGAAAGAAAGAAAAAAATATTGTTTGTTTAGCTTTTTTGTTTAGTTTTATGATAGGTTGTATGGTTTGATAAACACTTTTCTATAAACACAGTCGTATAACGATCAAAACAAACAAGTTCTTGGATATATCTTAATCCGTTGGCGTTGGGTTGATTGTTGTGATGATTTAGGTGCCCTGTAACCTCTTGGTCGTTAGTTCTGTTAAGACACGCGATAGACCTTAAACAACAAGTTTACAGTAGGTATGACGTATGGGCATTTGAATTTGTTCCAGACAGAAATTGACATCGCCCAAGTGGAATCGGTTCAAAGGGATCAGGCTGAGATGGAAGGACAAGATCAGGCTGAACAACGTGATATGGAGGTGCTGGCATATGCAGTGTAAGAAGATACACGTGTGAAAAAGAAATCACAGCTATGTGATACTGTCACAAACATAAAATACCGTTTCTTCAATCCTCGCAATAGAAAACGCTTTTTTATTTGAGCTCTGAGTTACTTTATACCCATAAAATAAAAACTACTTTATACCCATAAGATAACAACCTATAGTAGGTAGTTTATATTTTTAATTTGTCTAATAGCAAAACAGCTTAGAATGAAATTCTATTGAAGTTGAAGAACTTTGTTGTAGATGATTTTATAAATGGTAAAAATCAATGAAAAATACTAGTATTTTATTGTAAAATTTTATTATAAAATACTAGTATGGTGGACATAAAATAATTCCATTGTTTGCCCTATTGCGAGAGTTGAACAATTAGGAGGCTGTCATTCTTATATATATATAACCCTTTGTACTCCTTTGTCGAGTCATACTCGACATACTATTAACCCTTTGCACTCGAGAGGTAACTGTTAGTCGTCTAATAATACTAACTTCAAAAATTTTCAAAGTCGAAATATTTACTAAGATTCGCCTATATTAATTGTTCTTTAGTTTAGTTAAGTCATATGAAAATTTACGTATATAACTATTTAATCTCCGGGTCTGATTAATAAACAAACTAATTAAATTCTGAAAACTTGCGAAGGTATCATTTGGCGACTGATAGTCGCCTCTCGAACGCAAAGGGTTAAAGTGCCATTTTAAATACAGTAGCGGACGGAAGTTTAAGACCAAAGGATCAACGAAATTAAACAAACGTAAATTACCACAAAGCCTGACAGCTATGTTTAATATAATTAATAAAAAAAAAAGTAACTACCACTCAAGAAATTGCTTTTTGAAGTAAATTTCAAATAAAGCATTTGAAATATTAGGAGGGAGTTATTGGCAACGAAATTGAACAATAATTCGAAGTACAAAGGGTTAAAGGAAAGAACCGTTTACATCGAAAAAAAGACGACACTCACAAGGGAAGTTTGCGAACCCGGAAATTCAAAAAAATATGAAACTTGGTGTACAGGTAGAGTAAATCATCCATAATACATACCTATTTTTTGTTCGTGCCCAATATCATTTTCAAGGGGTGATTTCAACCCCTTAAAGAAAATGTAAAATTATCTTTGTCCTGGAATATCTTAAGAACGGTGAGAGATATTGAAAAAGAGTTTAAACAGAAGTTGAATGCTATTTTTATGTTTACAAGAATGTATAAAAAGATTTTTCGAAAAATCGATATTTTTTGAAATTTAAGGTCTGGTGGAGGGGGTAACTCAAAAAATATCGATTTTTCGAAAAATCTTTTTATGCATTCTTGTAAAGCTGAAATCAGCATTCAACTTTTGTTTAAACTCTTTTTCGATATCTGTCACCGTTCTCGAGATATTCGAGAAGAAAGATAATTCTCCATTTTCTTTAAGGGGTGAAATCACCCCTTGAAAATGATATTGGGCACGAACAAAAAATAGGTATGTATTATGGACGATTTACTCTACCTGTACACCAAGTTTCATATTTTTTTGAATTTCCAGGTTCGCAAACTTCCCTTGTCATTTGTTAAACGACACCAGTTTCATAAATCACTATTTCATTTCGATACTTTGCATTTGCAAATTTTTGAAGACGATCTCGTCCAACGACTGAGAATCGTTTTCTCCGGTGCAAAAGGATTAATATCGCTGAACAAATGCGATAGTTCGGTTGTTCGGAGCAACGTGAGGACGTTACAAACGTGCACGAAGCAACCGGAAATACAATACGAAGCTCGAGGCACACCGACTGTTTAATTTTGCTGACCTTTAACAATCGTTTCGCGCGATAACCTCGAGCTGCGTTGATAAAGTCGCGTCTTCGTTTCGTTTTTTGCGGCCGTGACAGTTTCTCTTTCCTCGGCTGAGTTATTATGGTCAACGATTGCGATTCGAGGGTCACGTTATTAATTGGTGAACGTGGTTAAAAAAACGAGGGCCGGTTTTCTTTTTTGTGTTTTTAAATTCAATCGTTTTGGTTCTGTTAAACGTTCAATTTGTTTCGTTTCGTTTGGTACGAAATTGGAAATTGTAACTTTTAACATTCAAATGCAACGCAGAATTGATTTCAGTTCGAATTACGTTCAGTTAAAGTTGTGACTTCTGCGTTATAAAAAAAAAAAAATTCGATAAATTTAAAATTTTATTCCGATCGTAATCGACATCCCTTCTAAAAATAAATAAAGTATGTAATATCAATCAGGATCTCTCGATCATCTTTGAAACACTTCGATTCGAATCATAATGATTTCAATGGAATCAGGTTGATATAAATAAAAGGCCACATCACTAGCGTAGCTGTGATTTATGAGTGGTGTCAATTTAAATCGCGACAGTTTTCGACTTAATCAGTTCGAGTTACCTCGGTTCCCCGAGTTAAGTCGGTTCAAGTGATATCATTTCGCGAAGATTATTCCATCAAATCTCACAGCAACAACTATCCGAAGAGTCACTTGTTCCCTTTCAATTTCAACCTCTCGTCTCTCTAATTTAAACCGAATAATTCCTCGCTCGAAACGCGATAAATTCCGGATTACGAAAGGGCCGCTGGACACGCGCGTTCTCTTTTCGAAACGCGGGAAAAATCTTTCGAAACGCCAATCACGGTGTCTCGCTAGAATAAATTTAACGCTAAAATTACAGACGTTTCTTGTATACCTACCTCTAACATTCACACATTAAGGAATTAGGTGTACATTATAAAAAATTTGAAATTACAGAACTGAGAGGGAAATAGTTTTGGGTATATATTTGTATCGTTGCATCAATAAAAGTTAGCTAAAATTACTAAGAATAATAGTAATTACTTTTGCAAATTTTACTCATGAATTGTCGGGTCTTGTAAACCTGGTGTTAAAAAAGTGCTTCGTGGACGAGTAGGTTGCCTCTTGTTGAACACCTCTGACGAATGTCTATCTCTCGTTCAGTCATATATGTAAATTTTAGTATATTATTTAACTAAACTAAATGACGTTTAATATTAAGCGAATTCTAATAAATATTTCGAATTTAAAAATTTTTGAAGTTAGTATCATTAAACGACTAACAGTCACCTCTCGAGTGCAAAGGATTAAAATGGCATTTAAATGAAAAGAAGAGATTAATTCATACGTATACTATTACGATCAACGTATCCACAAAGTTTTATCAAATACTTCTATCAGACTCAGAATTTCAGAGGTAAACAAATTTATTTCTAATATAGTGTACGAATACTTTTTGGAGCCACTGTAATTCCGAGAAACAACCTCTCCGGATAAATGGCCACGCTCGATGGCAAACGGACACCGCGTGCTTCCCATCCGTCGTTTTCGATAGATTTCAAGATCAGAGTAGCCTGGACAGCTATTGGGGGGGGTGGGGGGGGGGCAAAAAGTAGTGTCGTTTTATTTACATTAAATTCCAAGACATAAATTTTTAACGAGTTTTATTTTTAATCAATGATCTAATCACCCTTATTATCAACAACCTTTTGCCATCTGGCGTGCAAATTTTCAATGTCGGATCGATAAAAATCAATTCATTATTCAACAAAATATCTAGAGATGAAAATGACAGAAACGACCTTACTTTCGGGTCCCCCTAAATATTTAATTTTTCATGACAAAAATGTGAAACGAGAAACGAACGACGCTCCCTCGAATCGCAACCGCATTTTTTCGCGGAGTTACCGTCGAAAAACAAAGGTGGCGAGATAAAGTGTAATCTAAAGCCAAATTAAATTGATTCAAGATATCCTGCCGCGAAAATAAAGCGATACGGTAGATAGACCGCGCTGCGGTGTTCGTACGAGATAAAGAAATATCTTGCACGTGACCCGCCAGTGACAAAGAAATCCCCCGCCAACGGCTGCCACCGCGCCGGTTTCTTCACGCTTTCCTGCGAAACTGCCAGCCCGCGGATTCAGTTTCGCGAACACCGTCACACTAGCCTTCGAAATTCTAGTAGTCGCGGTGAAAATCACCGTCCACTCGTCCCAATCCGTTCGACCATCCAACCAGATTTTCTGCGATTTTTCATTCGGTTTTATACAAGCTTGAGTTAGATCAGTGTACTACCAGGGGATAATCGAGGTAAAGCCGTTTTGATGTAGGTGAAGGTCTTCGAATGGGTCGCCTAATAACGATTCTTATTTCTTCACCGTATCTCAATATTCTAGGTTTGAAACTGAAAACGTTAAAATGTTGTTAATTTACACAGAACAGAGTACTTTGAAAGAAAATTAATTTTGTATAGTGCTTGTATAAGTAGACGATTGATAGAAACCTCTTAATTCGTATCGAAGGGTATTGTGCAATCGAAATAGTATCTTCTCGTTCGCTCACATTTCGATCCGGGCTATTTTTAAATTTGCCGCGCCTCCGCCGTGTTGACGACGACCCGCTTGTCAATCTCAGCGGTCGTGAATACGAACGGATCGATTGTGAATAATCGACGTCACTCGTGATATCGTCCGGTTGTGTAATAGTTACAGTACTCGATCGGCAAGATTTTTCATGTTTTGGATGTATTTACGCAAAGAAAAAAAGAGTCGAGTGGTTCCTCGAGCGTTGACACTTCAACGATTGCAAGTCATTGCGCGAACAAGGTTTTACAAATCGTTCCCTCTGTTGCCAAACGGGGCTGAATAGATCTCATACTTTCTACTGATTCGACACGCAATTGAGATCGATAAGGAATTGTTTACGCCATTTAGATGATTGTTAAAAATAGATTCAAGCGATGAATCATTGACTCTCTTTTTTTCTTTAGAAAAGAAGTCTCGATAATCTCGGTACGAGTACTTTGGATAGCAAGCTCTCCTACACATTTTTTCAAACTTCAACCGCGTTCTTTTAAACTTAATCTCTTCGCAAATACTCTTCTTTAAACTTATTCAACCTCTTCTATTTACCGCCCCTTTTATACCACCGTATAATAGGTTATGGTTCAAACGCGTATTAAGACACGTTGCAATTATGTTAAAGATAACTTACAACAAAGTTATAGTTAAAATTGAACTTTAATCGAGGAGCACGAAACATACAAATTACTTGTAGTATCACATTTTATAACAGTAGTATTATTACATGTTGCGATACCTTTAACACGTGTCAAACCGGTGAATGGATAAAAGGTTAAAAATATTATCCACTGATTTGATTCATTTTTCCACACGAAATCACCACTGCTCTTTCGTTTTCGTCACAAACCGTTAGTTTAATGCGATCTGCACGAGATTCACTCCGATTTTCTTCAACAACAAAAAAAGGTGCACCATAAAAGCGCGCGCGGACCATAGCTACCGAAGGACAGCGCGGAAGTGCGGCGAGAGTGGGAGGTGTCGAACGGAGGGAAGTCGGAAGTTTACTCGAGCTTTATAAGTTCACAGTCCGTATAAACGAGCCACAGGACTTTGTACCTGCAGTCAGTGATTACGAGAAATATTTCGCGCGCGCGCTGCAAAATGCGTCGCCGCAAAGTCGGCATCGGGACGCTCGCGTCTCTGCTCCGCTGCGCCGAGCATACCGAGCATGGCCGTAGGTCGAAGGGCGGCTAACTAATCGCTTCGAACATTCGCGTGGCCGACTCGATTGATAAAATAAATTCGTCGAAGGAGCACGCAATCGTGGTTCGTACTTGCATGTTTTTTGTTTTCCTTGTTTTAACAAATTAGCTTAAATTGATCAGTTTATCAGGTTATGTTGGGTTTTTTACTTTAGTATATTGAAATTAATTCCTGATGATAATCATAATTTACTGAGTACAAAATTAATATAAAGAATTTAATAATTAATCGTTTATATAAGGAGTGTGACTGCTACTATTTTTGGAAGAGCATTTTGTTTGACTTCCTCGGTTTCTTTGAATCGGTACATGCGCATTAAATCATACGTTAACGACAGTGCAATTACGATTGCCATTCTTTGAATTCATTAAAGTCGGTATAGGTTCATTTGAATAATAATAAGTCAGACTTTTTTTTAATTTATCTTCTTCCTTCGTTTATGTTGTTGGTAAACGATGAATGGAGTAAAGTGAATTTTGTATTATTTCAGTTATACTGAAGCAGAACACGCTGGTGTGCCAGTTCGCGTCCCCGTTGGATGTTGATACTCATAATAAACCCGAGGTACGTTTACTTATCATCGAACGATAAGCGTTCCGATGTTTATCAAGCATCGTTCTTACAGTGATCCGTGGGTACAAGGTGTTTCAAAATGAAAACGTTGTTACTTCAATTTCGTTTCATTATTTAAGAACCGTACATCTTCAGTAAGTTACTTTATTTTATGCGGTGTTGTATTTGAGACAGAATGTAGAAATATGCAAATGAAATTTGAGACTGTTCCGAAAATCAAGTAGCTCCCGTCTGTTTGGACAGCGATTGTTGAACAATCTGCACTTAAAATAGACTGCAATTGAGTTTAGGAGCCGGAACATATGCACTTTAAACTTGCTTCACAAAATACCGAGCAACGGATTGTTTCAATCGTACCTCTTGAATTGCTATTATTTTACAACTGCGAATCACACGAAGGTCGTTGCAGTTAAAGTTACCGATTAAAGGTAAAACTTTTGTTCACTAATGTTGAATGCTGCATAAGAAGTGTGTTCTGATCTAAACTAATTTCTTAAAAAGAAAAAAAAAAAAAACCATACATATTTTTTTCCATACTTTTCATATCACGTGATTGACTTTTGTAAACGCCTTGTATATCACATTATAATAACAAGTATTTGATGATCGATTTCGATTGTAAGCTTCTGTAATTCGATAATGAAATAAGTTAAAAGAAAAATGTCAAACGTAAATCAACAACGTATCTCTTATCAGGCGGTGGTCTTAGAGGGCAAATACTGGAAAAGAAAACTTGCTGCGGTTACTGCGGAATACAAGAAATGGCGGATGTTCTACCGGAACAAGATCCTTGGTTGGACGAACAAGGATGGCACCGAGATGGTACTTCATCTATCTACAGTTTACAAACTCAAATAAGAATAGAAGCTTGGGATGTGCTTACAATTATGCTTTCCCCAGTTATGTCTATTTTAAAGTCACGTCGGATCGAGTTACGTTAGTTTCTATTATATAAATACTGTTTCTAAGTTGGATCTGATATCCCTTTTCTTTTAAAGGCACACTGTAACGTTGTATGGTAAAATAAAATTGAATAGAACGTAGATGATACAATGTGTATTGTTCTAGGAACAAAGCAGAAATATTTTAGGTGAAAATCTTTTATATCTCTTACTCATAATAGAAAATCGCATCATTTCAGATGGAATCGATGGACGTGTTAGATTGGGGCAGCGGATTGGGACCCTCAGGCAATTTTGGAACAGGTACAGGCAACACACACGGAGGGACCAGTGGGACTCCAGGAGGAGAGAGTATGATGGTTGATGAAGATTACATGGAGCTTATGACTGATACGTTATTTTCAACAATCAGTTCAAATCAACCAATATACTTTCCCGATCCGAGAGAAATTGGTAACTTACTACTTCAAATTGCTGTACGAGAGTGCGATTAAAAAGTGATTAGAGAAAACAGAAAGGACCGATAAACGACTGAAAGGATAACTGTATAATATATGTATAGTCAAAGATTATTGTGCTGTAACGAGAAACAAAAACGTCAGAGACTAAAGCGAACAACCTAGTTAATATGTAGCTAAATGAAATGATATGGTAAACATTATTTTCAAATAGTTGCTTATAATTGCAGCGCGTGGAGCTAGCTTGGCGGATTTTATACAACCTAGCCTGGGGCCGCTCCAGCCAAAT
>JAOPTO010001220.1:0-28434 GCA_033822845.1 Tetrapedia diversipes
TTGTTATATGCCAACGCATAATATTATCTTAAGTTAAGACTACCTACTCATCCTCCAGTAAACATCCAAAAATCCTTTCCCGATACCCGATGATTTCACCCTCCTCAGTCATTTCTGAACCTTGTCCGCAACACCTCATCCCTTACTAACCACTATCCCAAAACAACCACCACCTCTACATTTTTAAGTTATATAAGCCCCGAATCCTTCCCTGAAAAAAATAACAGTTTGGATCGTTTTAGGACTTACATCTATACCGAATCTTACTTCGATATTCAAATAAAACCTTCGTCTTTTATTTCGCTGGAAGTTGCATTACTTTTGTATACAGGGTGTTCGGACAGCCCTGGGCTTAAATTGAAAGAGTAACTTCCTGAGACATTCTAAGACGAAAATCAAGAGTAACGATTTTGCGTTTGAAGCTTTGTTTACGAGTTATAACTAGTTAAAGATATCGTTTAATCCGGACCGTTCAACGCTTGAGCATCACTGTGGACTCAGCGACGTTACCGACCGAGTTGCCTCGGTTACCTGCTCTCAAGAGTCGAACGGTCCGGATTAAACGATATCTTTAACTAGTTATAATTCGTAAACAAAGCCTCAAACGCAAAATCGTTACTCTTGATTTTCGTCTTAGAATGTCTCAGGGAGTTACTCTTTCAATTTAAGCCCAGGGCTGTCCGAACACCCTGTATATTGAGAAGAACAGAACAATAAACAAATCTTATGCTTTGTATCAATCAACGAGTACTACACTATCGTATTTGTAATAGAAACTGATGTGTAAGTAATATTTAGAAGCCATAGTACTCTGTTTTATAATATTCTCTCGTCTTAAGCTTATGTCCACTACTGTAGTTGCTTGTTGTCAGTTGCAATAATTCATTATAAAGTTTGGGAAGTGTGATAAAAGATATTTATCAGAAAAAAAAATAAACTTTAAAATTATACATGCATTTAGTAATAAATGTAGCCTAATCATTCCATCAATTTTGTAAGTTACTGTACTAAATTAATTTTTAATATGTTATACAATATTTTCATTGTCAGCATAGGATAAAATTAATTTTATATTTCTCATTTCATTGTATATTTTATGTATGATAAAGAATACTTATCTGAAGAGTAACTAATATTAAAATGAAAACAGTATTCGATAATAAACGTAGCTTAATCATTCCACCAAATTAATTATTAACGTGTTATACAATATCCTCATTGTCAGTATAGGATAAAGTTTACTTTAAATTTCTCATTTATTTGTATTTTTTGTATGATAAAGAATATTTATCTGAAGACTAACTAATATTAAAATTGAAGTTTCATTCGATAATAAACATAGCTTAATCATTCCACCAAATTAATTATTAATATGTTATACAATATTCTCATTGTCAGTATAGGATAAAATATTACTTTAAATTTCTCATTTATTTGTATTTTATGTATGATAAAGGATATTTATCTGAAGACTAACTAATATTAAAATTGAAGCAGCATTCGATAATAAACGTAGCTTAATTATTCCACCAAATTAATTGTTAACATGTTATACAACATTCTCATTGTCAGCACAGTATAAAATTGATTTTATATTTCTCACTTCATTGTATTTTATGTATGATAAAGAATACTTATCTGAAGAGTAACTAATATTAAAATGAAAACAGTATTCGATAATAAACGTAGCTTAATCATTCCACCAAATTAATTATTAACGTGTTATACAATATCCTCATTGTCAGTATAGGATAAAGTTTACTTTAAATTTCTCATTTATTTGTATTTTTTGTATGATAAAGAATATTTATCTGAAGACTAACTAATATTAAAATTGAAGTTTCATTCGATAATAAACATAGCTTAATCATTCCACCAAATTAATTATTAATATGTTATACAATATTCTCATTGTCAGTATAGGATAAAATATTACTTTAAATTTCTCATTTATTTGTATTTTATGTATGATAAAGGATATTTATCTGAAGACTAACTAATATTAAAATTGAAGCAGCATTCGATAATAAACGTAGCTTAATTATTCCACCAAATTAATTGTTAACATGTTATACAACATTCTCATTGTCAGCACAGTATAAAATTGATTTTATATTTCTCACTTCATTGTATTTTATGTATGATAAAGAATACTTATCTGAAGAGTAACTAATATTAAAATTGAAGCAGCATTCGATAATAAACGTAGTTAAACCAATTCGATCAATTTCTCGTGCCACTGAATCCCGTTTAAATAACTAATTTGTTTGCTCAACCCTCATCTATTCTTACACACATCATGCTATGAAATAATTAATTCCCGCGGGCTCGAAATGCTGCCAGTTGAAGAAAGAGCACACGTTTATCCTGCGAATCTATAGGGGCTGCACGCTCGCAGAATACTTATTTTCTCTCAATTTTTCATAAACCACCGGCACACGAGTTGTTTCCCTTACCCCTTGGCGTCTCCGTTTCTTTTCCACCCTCTTTCCAACCCCGTTCCTCCACGACCTCGCAACGGGTTTACCCGTTTCAATCGCATTATGTTTCCTTGCCTCCGTTCCTACGAGTCGTCTGTGAATCAAGTTTCATGCAGAACTATAACCGTCCCATGAAAGCTTCCGCGCTGCCGATCGGGAATTGCGACCGGTTAAAAGCGGCTGGTTTTTCTTAACGACCAGCCATCGTTGTTCGTGTGTCTTCTTTGTTGTTAGGAACAATGGGCCGGGCACGCGAGGCGGTTTAAAGAGAATGGCTGATGGATTTCGGGGTGGCAGCAGTAATTACGGGTGGAAGACACGGTTAGCTGAAGGGGAGGGTGGATGTTTGCGTGAAACATTTGCTGCATTACCGTTTTCGGGTTTTGGGGTGAACCATGGTATTACAGTGACTTGAGAAATTGATCGAATGATTAGGTTACATTTTCTGTCCAATGCTTATCCTTTTGATAAATATTCTTTGTCACAGCTCCTGGATTTTTTAATTAATTATTGTAACTTATAATCAGTAGCCGTATCTCGATTAAATAAAAAATATAATGGAGGTGAGTATTTGATCATTTTTTTTAAGTTACTGTAGATTTCGCTTTCGTGAAACATTTGCTACATCACTATTTTTGGATTTTGGGGTAAACCTTGGTATTACAGTGACTTGAGAAATTGATCGAATGGAATTGTAATTTTAATATTTACTTATCTTTCTAGTAACTGTTCTTTATTATACAGTAGCGGACAGAAATTAATTGATTAATTGATTAAAGAATTGCATAATAAACGAAATTTGTATTTTCTGTTAATTAATGAATAATATTCTACCATAGTAACAATAGAGATGGATATGTAGATAATATTTGCAAACCATGGTAGTAGGTTATATATTGTTTTCTCATCTAAAACTTTTTTCCACTACTATACCTCCTGAATTTTTAATTAATTATTGTAACCTATAATCAATAGCTGTATCTCGATTAAATAAAAAGTATGATAGAGGTATTTGATCATTTGTTTGAGTTACCGTAGACCTCACTCGCGTGGAACATTTGCTGCAACACTGTTTTTGGATTTTGGGGTAAACCTTGATATTACAGTGACTTGAGAAATTGATCGAATGGTTAAGTTACGATTTTTATTAAATGTAATTGTAATTTTAATATTCATATATTTTTTGATAAGTGTTCTTTGTCATACAGTAGCGGACAGAAGTTTAAACCAAAGGGTCCATAATTCTACAATAATCAAATTTTGGGTATTGTACTAATTTATTAATGATAGAAATGAATTTCCTGAAAGACCTTCTTTGTAAGAGCTTCTCGTCTTAAACTTATGGCCACTACTCTATCTCTTGAATTTTTAAATTAATTATTGTAACTTATAATCAGTAACTGTATCTTGATTTAGTAAAAAATATAAGAGAGGCAAATGTTTGATCATTTCTTTGAGTCACTGTAGATTGGACAAAATTATCCTTTGAATTTTTGTTGAAGTTAGTTCATAGCCTGCCAAAGTATGTTAATTATTCAGAGAATACTCAATCCAATTCGAATTCAAAAATTAAATATTCATTCTATAATCTGTAAAGTACAACTTGCTACCCACTTTATTAAATATTTGTAATACATGTATTTATCAAATTTTGTGAACTAGAAAACAACCTTTTAATTTATTATTAACAGTGTACACTTGCACTTCTTAGAACTTTGCATTGCACTCAGGTAATTTTATCAATAGCAATCATGTTAAATCGACCGAATATTCTATTTCTCCAACCTCGTCTCTCTGCTCTCGGATCGATCGACACAATGACAAATGACTTTGCTCGGGCTACGATAAATTGAATTTCTTTTAGAATTTAGGGGAATTTATCTTAGAATCTGCTCGATACGAATGAGAATGCCATCCATCTGTAATTTTCTGTTGAAAACGTTTGCGAATATCCCAAAAATAAGTTATTCGAGTGGCCGATTATCCGAATATCAGATAGGCAGTAAATAGATGTGTTTAAACTGCGTAACCAATAGTGTTTGCATTTAAAATGACGAGTTTAATATTTGAAAGCGAAATGGACAATGCATCGTCATATGCATCGTAGTGGACAAAACATAAAAAAAAAAAATACAGTAGCGAACAAAAGTTTAAGACGACAGGACAATGTAAAGCATAATTTTATAGTTCGCAAATATTGTTTATCTATACATTTTTAGCGTAAACATGATAGAATATTATTTATTGATTAGCATAGAATACAAATTTTATTTTTACTATTACTTCTTAATAATTAATTAATTAACAGTAGCAGAAAACAGTTTAAAATAACAAGGACAATGCAAAACATGATTTTATAGTTCGCAAATATTGTTTATCTATTTATTTTTAGTGTAATTATGATAGAATATTATTTATTGATTAGCATAAAATACAAATTTTATTTTTACTATTATTTCTTATTAATTAATTAATTAACAGTAGCAGAAAACAGTTTAAAATTACAAGGACAATGTAAAACATGATTTTATAGTTCGCAAATATTGTTTATCTATACATTTTTAGTGTAAACATGATAGAATATCATTTATTGATTAGCATAGAATACAAATTTCATTTTTACTATTATTTCTTATTAATTAATTAATTAACAGTAGGAGAAAACAGTTTAAAATTACAAGGACAATGTAAAACATGATTTTATAGTTCGCAAATATTGTTTATCTATACATTTTTAGCGTAAACATGATAGAATATTATTTATTGATTAGCATAGAATACAAATTTTATTTTTACTATTACTTCTTAATAATTAATTAATTAACAGTAGCAGAAAACAGTTTAAAATAACAAGGACAATGCAAAACATGATTTTATAGTTCGCAAATATTGTTTATCTATTTATTTTTAGTGTAATTATGATAGAATATTATTTATTGATTAGCATAAAATACAAATTTTATTTTTACTATTATTTCTTATTAATTAATTAATTAACAGTAGCAGAAAACAGTTTAAAATTACAAGGACAATGTAAAACATGATTTTATAGTTCGCAAATATTGTTTATCTATTTATTTTTAGTGTAATTATGATAGAACACTATTTATAATATTAATAAAATTTACTATGATTTTCTGCAGAACGTATAAATAAAGATTTGTTTTCAGTGTATTCGATATTTTTTCACGAAATTTTCAATTTAATCTCTTCCATGAAAATAGGTACACTATAATCGTCGGTAATCCTAGTGTTAAAATTATATACAATATTAATAAAATTTACTATGATTTTCTGCAGAAGGTATCAATAAAGATTTGTTTTCAGTGTATTCGATATTTTTTCACGAAATTTTCAATTTAATCTCTTCCATGAAAATAGGTACACTATAATCGTCGGTAATCCTAGTGTTAAAATTATATATAATATTAATAAAATTTACTATGATTTTCTGTAGAAGGTATCAATAAAGATTTGTTTTCTATGTATTCGATATTTTTTCACGAAATTTTCAATTTGATCTGTTCCATACAAATAAGTACACTGTAATCGTCGGTAGTTCTAGTGTTAATATTATATATAATATTAATAAAATTTACTATGATTTTCTGCAGAAGGTATCAATAAAGATTTGTTTTCTGTGTATTCGATATTTTTTTATGAAATTTTCAATTTGATCTGTTCCATACAAATAAGTAAACTGTAATTGTTGGTAGTTCTAGTGTTAATATCATATATAACATTAATAAAATTATTATGATTTTCTGCAGAAGGTATCAATAAAGATTTGTTTTTCTGTGTATTCGGTATATTTTTCGTGTAATTTTCAATTTAATCTGTTCCATACA
Organism: Tetrapedia diversipes; assembly: GCA_033822845.1. Classification (NCBI taxonomy): domain Eukaryota; kingdom Metazoa; phylum Arthropoda; class Insecta; order Hymenoptera; family Apidae; genus Tetrapedia; species Tetrapedia diversipes. Next base: position 6,329 of record JAOPTO010001220.1, read on the forward strand.
AATAAGTAAACTGTAATTGTTGGTAGTTCTAGTGTTAATATCATATATAACATTAATAAAATTATTATGATTTTCTGCAGAAGGTATCAATAAAGATTTGTTTTTCTGTGTATTCGGTATATTTTTCGTGTAATTTTCAATTTAATCTGTTCCATACAAATAAGTAAACTGTAATTGTTGGTAGTTCTAGTGTTAATATCATATATAACATTAATAAAATTATTATGATTTTCTGCAGAAGGTATCAATAAAGATTTGTTTTTCTGTGTATTCGGTATATTTTTCGTGTAATTTTCAATTTAATCTCTTTCATGCTAATATGTACAATTCAATCGTCGGTAGTTCTTGCGTTAAAATCGTAATCAATACGAATGCATGCGTAACTTAAGCACTAACTTAAGCGTTTATGTTCGTCTTAGACGAATCTTACAGGAAATTTATTCGAAATTCAGGCTTCAGCTGCTTTTGTGCAACTTTCGAAAGCGTTGCACGTTGTAGACGTCGATAGGCGGATTAAAATGATTTATTTCCCGTGTCGTCGTCGATTTAACAGGATTAATGCACGTTTATAATGCAACGTGGCCAGAAACGGTGAACTATCGTTCTCTGGCGCTGGAAAATAAACGCAGCGGAAAGATTTAAAGGTGGGACATATCATTAGACGAAAAAGGAGCGACAGTTTTATCGATTCTCGCTTTAATGTCCACACCTGCACGTCCTTGCTGAAATGAATGTGCACGGATACGGCCAGGGATATGGCAGGTATCGATCGTTCTCCTATCCGGCCGACCTTCGACCCTTTTTCACTGTTCCCCGTATATGATTTTCCTTCGATTTCGACCGTTCGTCCACCAAAATGACAGACGAACTTGTATTGCTCGCGTCGAGTAGCTTAACCCGTTGCCGCACGCTTTTAACCCTTTTTAACACTAGAACTACCGACAATCAAAGCGTACTTATTTGCACGGAAGAGATCACATTGGAAATTACAGGAAAAAATACGGAATACATAAGAAATAAATCTTTATTTATACCTTCTACGGAAAATCATAGGAAATTTTGGAAGCTTTACCACAGTGAATTTATAAGGTTGCTATAAGTAATCATCAACCAGTCATTTTGACTGCTATGGTAGTTCTAGTGTTAAGGCAGAGGCGATATATTTACCACCAACAAAAACTTTGTGTATCTCAAATTCAGCTTGCATGTGACTCTGTTGACGGGCAGTGGGAATATTTTTACCACCTATTTTTCCAAAACTTCCGAAATAATTAGTGTTTTTCTTTTAAGTTTATTTTTGTTATATAAATAAAAACATGCCAAAAATATAAGCGCAAGTTATTTTATTAATCCGAATCCTTCTGCCTTATAAAGGGTTAACACTATTCCTACTGTCGGATTTGGGAAAAGAGCAGTATTTAATTTGTACCTCCCCACCTTAAAGTGTGCCGGTCGGGGGCAGGTAATTTTCGGACCGACCCCCGACCCTAGGAGTGTAAGGACAACCAGTAAAGAATAAGGTAGTCATTCAGAGGAATTTATAGAAAGCGGACCTCGAGTTATTCTTATTTAATCCAAGTACCCTTGCTGCCCATCCCTAACACACGTAGCCTTTAGCGCATCTCCGCGACTTTTAGTTGTTTCAATTCAACACCTACCGACACTTCAAGTATACCTATTCCTACCGCGACATTTCCACATAAAACAGACTACAAATTTTTCTCAAAATGTAAACAATGAAAAAAGAAGTGAATATTGAAAAATGTACGAGGGTAAGTCAATTATTATCCGCAATGTGGTTATATTTTTCTTTATGTTGACAGTACTGTCGTGAATCGTATATGACGCATGCATGGTTTAATTATTGTTATGTCTGCACAAGTTAGATCCTGCTAGGTTAGCTAATTTGTCGTTGTCGTGCCGTTAACCGTGGCTGCTTCGCTCTCTGTTTGCACCAAAGAAGAGCAACGTTCAGTTATCCGTTTTTTGTGGTTGGAAGGTGTAACAGGCACCGAAATTCATCGAAGACTTTCAGTACAGTACGGGAACAGTGTATTGCCTCAACGGAGTGTCAACGAATGGATTGAAAAATTTAAAAACGGTCGTACGAGTGTTACGTATGACAAAGGAGCAGTGAAAGAAGCGATGCATTCTTGGCTCGCAGCTCATCCAAAAACCTTCTTTTATGAGGGTTTTAGGAAGCTTGTGCAACGATGGACCAAGTGCATTGAAAAGCAAGAGTACTATGTTGAAAAATAATGTACATGTATGTTTCCTATTTGTATTACAATTAAATTTTTAACCACATTGCGGATAATAGTTGACTTACCCTCGTATTATAGGTATATTTAAGGAAAAGTCTAAAGTTTAAAGGCGGTTCAATCAGGTTGTGTATATGAAATTCTAATCGAAATTTTAGAAACGGTCATTTCTAAAATTTTTTTAGACCGGTCATGGTAGGAATAGTGTTAATTTGATGATCGTGCTCAGAAACACATTTTTTGTTTTCAATTGTTTATGACTGCCAGATGGAATCAAGTGTAAGTTGTATGTTTGGAAGTGAAAATTATCACATTTGGTTACAGTTTTTCCAAAAAAAACTCTCGACGGCTATAACCGTCATTTGCTTATCATATCATTTTTTCTCTTCCCAGAGCAAATGATGGCTATGACCGTCGTGACGACTATACAGCATTTGCTTTACTAATTCAAAATGATTCGTATGAATAAAAGAGAGTAAATAGGTGTAATCTTAACACAAGAAAATCAGTTTGAAACATAATTATCATTTGTAAGTTATTTTGCTTATAAAATAATATAATAATAACTGCATAAAAAAAACAATTAATATGCTGTCTGGCATGCTATAACTTTTTTTCTAGATGTTTCTTAGTTTCCGAGATATTTGCAGAATTCCTTCCGTGCTACTGCATTGAATTTTTGTTATAATTTCTTAATAAAGTTCTATATGACTTATGTTTACATAACATTTTTTTCTTACTTTGTGCCATGGAATACACTAACAAAGTTTGAACATTAAAACCTGGGACACCCTGTATACATACACTTCCGTCCATAAGTATCCGGACACCTATCAAAATTCATGTAAATACTGTATTTATGCTACAATAATATACTTATTTCTCAATGAAAGCAATTTTTATTGAACGTTTAGTTATAGTAGAAGATATAGAGAGCATAGTATAAACAATTCTTCCCACCAAATGACATAAAATTGTTTAAATCTGCTTTTCATCGATACATCCTCCCCGTTGCGAAATAACCTCTTGCATTAATCGAGGTAGTCTTGCGACAAGTTTTTGCAGTATTACTATTCCTATTTTGAATTTTTGTTATAACTTCTTAATAAAGCTCTATATGACCTACGTTTACGTAACATTTTTTTCTTATTTTTTGCCATGGAATACACTAACAAAGTTTGTACATGAAAACCTGGGACACCCTGTATATCAATAAACAAATATTGTTCATTGAAAATTGTTTGTTTCGTTATTCCTATAAATTTCGCCTCCTTTAGCGACAGAATTAGGTGTTTCATAAATTTGCGTTCGAAGAACAGAAAAAATCAGTTTTAAACGAAATAAATATTTTGCCACGAAGAATTCCAGGAATACCACCGATCGTAAAACGGAAAGCATATTCATCGATAAACAGGATTTCATGGAGAAAATCAAAATGTTCTATTTCGACATCTCAAGCACCGTCGAAAATGGATTCCGCTTCCTGCGGCGATGTAGAAGGAACGTGTGCAATGGGTCTCGCGCGATATCGATAATCTTGCGAGCGTATCCGAGCCTTTGCAAATTCCACGATTCGATTCAATTCGATTTGCAGCCGTCCTCTACATGCCTCGCCTCGAGGCTGTTCCCCGTGTTGCAATCAGGTAACAGAACTAAACATGTTTCCTCAATTTTCCATGGGCTTGCAAGTCTATGATATGTACAGTGGCGGACAAAAGTTGAAGACCAACGGTGTCAGGAAACATCAGTTAACCCTCTGCTTACGGTCCATGGGTCTTTCGTAACCCATGCTGAGAGTCCCTTGAAAGCGATAACGCATACAACGATGGGCGCTGTGTGGTAGGAGAAAAGTGACGATCGCACTAACACATATACGTTTCCGCCAGAGTGCCGAAGTAACGAAACCGACGACAGTCAGTTTCTAGCAACGCTCTGAAGAAGAAACATGTGTAGCAAATCGAAACAATTCTTTATTTCAAAGTTTACTTTATATTTCCGTACTTTTATTATTGTTTTAGCATTTTAGCATTATATTTTAGTATTTAATGTTGTCTTTGCGTAGACAATGATAATAAATATATAGCCGTGTGCGATAATTATGAAAGACCCATTTGCAGTGGCCATTCGAGAAAAATCCAGCAAATTTTATATAGCATACGTGACAATACGTAAATATACAATAAATATAGCTTCGACGTTTGATAATTCACGTTATTATTATTTGTTCCTATACGCTCCTATATCTTCCTATGAATTGGGTGATTGTCACTGCATACAGTATCGGTGAGGACCTCGGTCTCGAGCGACCGTCATTTGGGTAGAACAGTATCGGTGAGCCACATGGATGGTTCTAAATATGATTAGTGGAATATTCGTGAGGGTCCCGAGAGACCCATGGCCAGGCCGCCAAGCTTCAATAGTTGGAGGGTTAAAAGACTTGAAATTTTTCGAAATAATTTTCCCTTCTCCCGATGAAAAATCACTAACTGACGCATGTCGAAAGAAGTGTTTTTACCTTAGCGATCCATTTCTCAGTGAATTTCGAACCCAACTGATGAATATTTGACTGCTAACCGTCTCTGTAGCTTGTTTGAGCATTATGTTTACAAGCACTGTGCTTATAGTCTTCATAGAACTAACAAACTACCATATTTACTAACAGACTACCACGGTGTCCGAATATTTTTGTGACCAGCAAATTAACGATTTATCCGCCTTTCTTCTATTATTTAAACAGTGATACGTGATAAATAAAACGTTTTTGTATTTTTTGTATCTAAAAAACAACACTCTATCATAGCATAATATATTTTTTTTAATCGCCTGTACATTTAAATAAAATACCGAGCATAAATATCAAATCTATGCTGGTGTCCGAATATTTTCATGACCGACTGTAGGTGTCGTACTGGTCGGAATTAATTTCTGGCGCGTGGACGGTGATACGTAGTATGCAAGATTATGAAGGAAAAACACAATTTATTCATTCTTTTATGGACGTCGATATATGTTTCCACAATAATATGTTTAAATGGAGAGTTTTGTTGTAAAAATTTGCACTCTTGCAGAAAAGACCAGTTTTGAGCTAGATTTCTACAATTAGATCGGTCAATTTCTTTTGTTAACTATTATCTAAATTGTGTTAATGTCTAATTCACTACTTTGTTGCACTATGCACTGTACTTTATTGCCTGTATACTGTCATTTATCTATTCCAATTTGATATGTGACGTTTTTATGTGTAACTTCCGCCGTTTAGAACTTGTGTATTCTACATATGTACACTAATGAGTTTTATCCGTAAATTATCCATATATATATAAAATATTTTAATATTTTAATATTTATTTATTTATTTGCGGGAGAAAACTCTTTTAAAATACATAGAAGAAAATACGAGTTTAAACAACGCAATAATTGAAATTTAAATTATAAGATATAAAAAGGTAATATAGAATATTTTTTAATTTTATACATATAAAAATAAATAAATAAAGGTGAAAAAAGTAATCTATTCCTGCGATTCAAATATTTTAGATACCCTCTTAATACATTTTTCTTATATATAAATAAACAAATAATGGTGAAAAAAGTAATCTATTCCTCCGACCCAAATATTTTAGATACGCACCTAGTAAATTTTTCTAAAAATGTCTATTAAGTAGAAGAGAACGTTTCGTTGGAGCAACTATAAATTTCGTACAAAACGTGAAGCATTCGTAATTTTATTCTTCCAATCCAAATATTTTAGATACATGTTTACTATATTTTTCTAAAAATGTCTATTAAGTAGAAGAAAACGTTTCGTTGGAGCAACTATAAATTTCGTACAAAACGTGAAGCATTCGTAATTTTATTCTTCCAATCCAAATATTTTAGATACTCGTTTACTATATTTTTTTAAAAATGTCTATTAAGTAAAAGAAAACGTTTCGTTGGAGCAACTATAAATTTCGTACAAAACGCGAATGATTCGTAAATTTATTCTTCCAATCCAAATGTTTTAGATACGCATATAGTACATTTTTTTAAAAATATCTGTAATGTGCGCGTTGCAGCGTCGGCAGTGTTAGCGACGATTAAACAACGCGTATAACTAGAGTGCTAGAGTGGACTGTATCTAAATGAATGATTGCGACTTCGGACGTACTAGACTTTATTTTTGGTGTAAACCGTTTCAAAGTTGTGACGAGAGTGTCTCTTCGAAGACACTTCATATTTTACAAAAACTCGGAGTGGGCGTACAATATTTGGCTATAGGTGAGGGAAAACGATCTACTAATTTCTTATTGGCTAGTTATGTTCGAGTGGAAGTGGTAAGATCTGTGACGTTGAAGGGTTTTCCCAAAAGACCATAGCGAGTAATAAACCTAAGGAGTACCTTGACATGAATGGAAACTGCAAACAAAGACTCTAACGGCTAAAGTTAAGGGTTCTGACACCAAATGTGACTGACCATAAACCAAGGAAAAAACGGGCTATAATGTAATGACTCCTTGGGTCCTATTTCTGCTACGACTAGCGAACTATGGGTTGTAAAAACGGCAAAGGTTTTCTATAGAAACTAAAAAATATGTTAAGCTATTGTAATATTAAAAACTAGACTTATCCTCTTATTTTATGTGCTTTTCAAGACCTAACAATATCTATTAAGTAGAAGAGAACGTTTCGTTGGAGCAACTATAAATTTCGTACAAAACGCGAAGCCTTCGTAAGTTAATAGTCCGCTAGAGTAGCGAATAGCGCCGGTATCGAGCGGCAGCCCGATCGAAGACAACGAAATTTTCACGTCACGTAACCTGATCGGGAAATTTTTACGCGACCAGCGTCCTCCGAGGGCCAGTTTTTCTATTTTTCATCTATGCACACTTGCACACGTGTGCATCCCGCGCGTGCGCATACTGTGCCGTGGCGGTTGCATGTTTGATGCGTTTCGGTACGTTGCACGAGCGTCCGCGTAAAAGCGGAAACGGTAGGACGAGGTAAAATTTCCGCTCGAAGGTAGCATAAAAGACATGCCTTACTTTCTTGGGGAAACCGCTTTCGACGGGATAAAATTATTGCAGTGCCAACGTCGTCTTTGGTATCGTTTAGCAAAGGCCTTCGAAGATACGGCAGCTGCCATAAGTTTAAGGCCAAAGGGTCAACAAAAATAAGGTAATTCATATATGAGAAATAAGAAAGTACAGTAAACAAATTTCGAGTTTTACACTAATCCATAAGTACTATATTACTATATCTATATATATAAATGAATATATGTATGTCTGTCTGTCTGTACTCGATAGATTCAAAAACCATATATCCAATCGTCGTGAAAATTTGGGAAATTATTAGGTACATCCCCGGAAAGGTTTTTGAAAATTTTTTTTTTAAATCAGAGTTGGGGTTCTGGATACTCCCGAACGAATATCCCAAAAATATTAAAATATCATTTAATTAGTAATTATTAATAATAATAAATAATCTTGAGAACCTTTTTTCTACAATAATAGTAATTGTTTTGGCAAATTTTGAACGGCAGAAATGAACTATTTGTTACAACTTATTTATTTTGTGGTTGACCTTCTTGTCCTCGCAAGTAGGAGGGATCAACCGATTACTTTCTACGCAAATACTCGAGTTTGTCACAGTTTTTATACAGAATGTTCGGACGAACCTAGGAGAAAATTGAGGGGGTAACTCTATGCCATATTCTAAGACGAAAATCAAGAGTAACAATATTGCGTTTGACGCTTTGTTTATGAGTTATAAGCAATTTTACGACTGAGCATCACTGCGTAGGGATTGACGTTACCTACCGTGTTGCCCGATTGCCTACTCTCAGGCGTAAAATATCCAGTTTTTTTAATTGCTTATAACTAATAAACAAAGCGTCAAATGCAATATTGCTGCTCTTGATTTTCGTCTTAGAATGTTGCATAGAGTCACCCTTTCAATTTTTACCTAGCTTCGTTCGAACACCCTGTATATACCAGTTCCGAACTGCCCCTCCTATCCTTTTGTCTAAGGAATGGGCCTGCTAGGTAAGCCTTACTGATGAGATTTACACTAGCAGGCCCCGGACGAAACACCACTTCTCATTTCTTTTCCGCATTCGCAATAACCACAGTTGTATAAACAGTTGAGAGTTGAATATAGAGCCACGTGGTGGAGTTGAGTTAGAAGTTGTAGTAGTTGTGTTTGTCGATATTTATAAGTAAGAAATTGCTGTGTACTGTATATTACCTCTTTCGACATTAATTTCTAGAACAGTATTTTTGACTTCCATAAAAATGGCATGCCTTCGAAAAAGCTAAAAATTTTCAGACAAAAGAATTATCAACACATTGTCTTAAATCTATGAACTGCCATTTCTATTTCCAATTCACGTACATACCTTTTAGGTTTCTAATGCACGTTTTTTCCGAAACGATAAAGGTGAACCATATTACCGTCTTCTCCCTTAAATATTAAAGTTACAGTTGCATTTAATAATAAATACAGCTTAACCATCCTATCAATTTCGTGAATCGTTGTATAATACAACGAGACGTTGCCTACGTTCCATCGGACGAATTCCACGTCGATCTTCGCGCGATTCCGCGTCAATCCGTTCGCCTATCATCGCCTCCGTGATCTTCGAGATTGGGTCTCATCGAAGATTATAAAATTTCGCCGCCGTAAATTGAATGCATCGTTCGCGCCTTGCCTATTTACCTGGCGCCGTGTCGAGCTTTTCTCGCACCCTCCCCTACGTACCTACCCCCACGGCAATTCTGTCCGCAATTTTCCACTGACCTGTTTACGCGAACAGGTACTCGCGTTCGAGGCTGCAAGTATTTGCGCTGAGCGCTTTTCTCCTCATCGTGGCAGCCACTTTTGCCACGGTTGCCTTCGAAACGGATTTCATGAGAACTTTCTTTTCATTAACCCTTTCCCGCATATGGGCCCATATATGGTATTGCAGTTTTAATTCAATTTTATTTCCAAATTAAGTATCATAAAATTATAGACAATTTTTTCGCGTTTTATTATTGCTAAATATGTATTTGATGGATTAAAATAGTTTGCATTACATTATAATACTTAATTTGGAAATAAAATTGAATCAAAACAGTAATACGATATATGAGCCCAAATGTGGTAAAGGGTTAACAAGCAACGAGGAATTTGCGTTTTCTCTTTTGCGTTAACCCTCTATGGGCCGAATTTGAAATATAAAAGAATTGATGGAACGGAAAGTGAACAATTAATATAATACTATATATGTAGATGAAAAGGAATTTTCCAGTTTAAACAATTTTACATTATAGAACGTTATAGAATTAATCCTTTACACTCGAGAGGTGATTGTTAGACGCTTAATGATACTGAATTTAAAGATTTTCAAATGTAAAATATTTAATAAGATACACTCACATTGAATTTCATTTCGTTTAGTTTAGCAGTATACCAAAATTTACTTATACGACTAACCCTTTGAGTTTGAATTTGAAAATTATTGTTTGGTGACTATTAGTCGTCTAATTATTCCAGCTTCAAAAATTTTCAAATGTAAAATATTTAATAAGATTCATTCACAATGGTACACCGACTCTCTCCTTCTGTTAGGCCTTGAAAAGCACATAAAATAAGAGGATAAGTCTAGTTTCTAATATTACAATAGCTTAACGTATTTTTTAGTTTCTTTAGAAAACCTTTGCCGTTTTACAACCCATAGTTCGTTAGTCGTAGCAGAAATAGGACCCAAGGAGTCATTACATTCCAGCCCGTTTTTTCCTTGGTTTATGGTCAGTCACATCTGATGTCAGAACCCTTAACTTTAGCCGTAGAGTCTTTGTTTGCAGTTTTCATTCATGTCAAGGTACTCCTTAGGTTTATTACTCGCTATGGTCTTTTGGGAAAACCCTTCAACGTCACAGATCTTACCACTTCCACTCGAACATAACTAGCCAATAAGAAATTAGTAGATCGTTTTCCCTCACCTATAGCCAAATATTGTACGCCCACTCCGAGTTTTTGTAAAATATGAAGTGTCTTCGAAGAGACACTCTCGTCACAACTTTGAAACGGTTTACATCTAAAATAAAGCCTAGTACATCCGAAGTCGCATTCAATCGTTCAGATACAGTCCACTCTATCAATCTAGTTCTACGCGTTGTTTAATCGTCGCTAATACTGCCGACGCTGCAATGCACAGTAAACATTTAAGTTACTTGAAGTTAAAAATACGTGATTAAAGTGTAGGTGGCTCTCATAGTCACGGGTAGAATTAGAATGTTTCGCAAAGAACAGCCAAGTGAAACGGAAAGCGAAGATATATTAGGAATGCGATCGAGCGGATGCGAGTTTGGGAAGGTCTGAAGAGTACTTGAGTTGGGCGATTGTCGTGCGAACGCAGAATGTTTGGGCTCGAATGTTTCTAAGGCGTGAAAGATGAGAACTTTGGAAAACAGCGTGACTGAGAAATTCTGGGTGGTCGTGACCGAATGCGTAGAGTGAGAAAGGTTGACAATTAGAATGAAAGGAAACGAGTGTTTGGAAGAATATATGACGGGGAAAATGCGAGCGCGGGGCAGAAAGCTTTTGACTAACGTAGCAGAAAGTATTGGACGGTGAAGACAGAAAGGTTTGGTTGTGAACGTAGAAAGAGTGTTAAAGTTGCTAAGTTGTAAAGTCGTTTAAGTTGTTTTGTTAAATTGTTTTAAATATATTGTTATTAAGTTTTGATCGCTTCACTTTTATTTTTCACACCTGAATTCCATCTTCTGTTCTACATTTTATAGAACATTTCCTATATATACATATGTATGGTAGTGCATACTATGTGCCTGCTGAACGTTTCAAGCAATTAGGCATGAGCCATAACTCGAATCCTCGGAGTGCGGATAGAAAGTTGGGTCAGAAGGACCCTCAGTGATATTCCAATATACATAATCGCGCTGCTGGTTGTTCGTAAATCCCACTGATACTGCATTAATGCATATTCACAGCGACTAGAAATCCCCACTGATTTTCCACTGATACATATACTCGGTAGGTTTCTGATTACGTTTCGATTTTCTCTATCGAGCTTAACACATATGGATTACAGATAAAATGTTCGGTTTATATATTCGTATCTTCTCGCCTGTCGTTGCTGTAATCTCTAGTTTCACCGATAATAAATTATACGTTCAATTTTGGTTTCAGAAATTAAAGGTGATCGTTGCATACTTCTGAATTTGTTTAACACTAGATTTATGAACGTTTCTTGTTTTATTATTACTCTTGATTTTCGTCTTAGAATATGGCATAGAGTTACCTCTTCAATTTTCTCCTAGCTTCGTCCGAACATACTGTATAAAAACTGTGACAAACTCGAGTATTTGCGAAGAAAGTAATCGGTTGATCCCTCCTACTTGCGAGGACAAGAAGGTCAACCACAAAATAAATAAGTTGTAACAAATAGTTCGTTTCTCTGACAGATTTTGTAGTTTAATGATAATAATAGAAAGACAAAAGAAAATAAGGAATGGTAGTGTAAAGTCTAATAAAAGCAATTAACAGTTTTCTTTTTTAAACGTACTGCGTTCATGGCATTACTCGTATCCTGTGGGAACCATTTTTGTTTTAGGCCTCCATTTTCTTTGCCTAATGGTTCTTTTCACATAGTGAGACACCTTCAAATAAACAGAAAAGTGTAAAACTTCATGAAGCTAGAAAGATCGTAATATGGACTGCCATGATCCATATTGCTACCTCCAGTCTTTTATAAAATTAACATAAATATTTTGGCGTAAAAGAGATATTTCTGTACAATTATGTACAGAATAAATATAATTTATAAATACCATCTGTACATTCATTTTTATCGTTAACTAGGTTTACGGGACCCGTCAATTTGTCGGGTTTCGAGCTCCATGAGCAAAATTTGCCAAAACAATTACTATTATTGTAGAAAAAAGGTTCTCAAGATTATTTATTATTATTAATAACTACTAATTAAATGTTATTTTGATATTTTTGGGATATTTGTTCGGGAGCACCTAGAACCCCAACTCTGATTTTTAAAAAAATTTTCAAAAACCTTCCCGGGGATATACCTAATAATTTCCCAAATTTTCACGGCGATTGGATGTATGGTTTTTGAATCTATCGGGTACAGACAGACAGACAGACACACATTCATTTTTATATATATATATAGATTTGTAATATACATGTAATTAAGAAATATGTACAGTGGCTCCAAAAAGTATTCGTACACTGTATTATAAGAAAATTCATCTACTTCTGAAATTCTGATTTCAATGAAACTTTATGTGTGTATAGAGTATCGTGTGTCCTGCGTGATATTGAGCACAAATTTCGGTGAATAAATTGTAATATGTAAATTATTTCATTATTTTCTGTCCAAATTATGAATTATAAACTTTTGCTACATTATTTCACTGCTGTGAAATTTGTTTTTGCAGTGTAGTTGACGTAATAAGTTGACAGAAATTATTTTAAAAATACATTTAATCAAATACAAAATGTTAAATTGTTGTTAATGTAAATGTAAATGTAAATGTAGCTGTTTCTTCAAATAGACTAATATAAAATGACTTAAAATTAAAAAAAGTTGTTTCTTCAAATCAGCTAATATAAAATGACTTCAAATTAAAAAAACTGCTTCTTCAAATCAACTAATATAAAATGACTTAAAATTAAAAAAAGTTGTTTCTTCAAATCAGCTAATATAAAATGACTTCAAATTAAAAAAACTGCTTCTTCAAATCAACTAATATAAAATGACTTAAAATTAAAAAAAGTTGTTTCTTCAAATCAGCTAATATAAAATGACTTAAAATTAAAAAAAGTTGTTTCTTCAAATAAACTCAAAAATCACTTCAAATTAAAAAAAGTGGTTTCTTCAAATCAGCTAATATAAAATGACTTCAAATTAAAAAAACTTGTTTCTTCAAATCAACTAATATAAAATCACTTCAAATTAACTTTAACTCAAACTTGATGATACAAAATTTGAATAATTGTATTTACAATATTTTATTTGTCTATTTCCCAATTATCATTTCACCCAGTTTCGCAAAACACTCTCTATAAACATTTATGCATCGAACCCGTTGAATTTCAGCTGTTTTCGTACTGATTCGACAATTCTATCGACGTGAAAATTGCAGAGCTAATATATACATAGATGGTATTCCTGCAAATGTAACCATATTTGTAATTCAACTAACATACCTGCGACTTCATGCACATGTTACCGTTTCAACTTTAATTAGCGCACCGAAACCTGTGTCTGGGAAAAACTGGCTCGCTTCGATTCGCTGTATAGTTTCTACCGTATGCTAACCGCTGTTTGGCAAACACTGTTTGCAGATGTAATTTGCTTAACCCATTCAGCGCTGAATACTTTTAACCTAACTGCTTCGAAGGGACGGCGAGCTATCCCTGGAGACGGAGTATTGTTACTCGTTACACTGACAATCGCGTTGCAGTAATCGAAAGATCGAAAAAATTGGCAAACGCATATTCTCGTCCATAATCCCTACGAGTAACTTTTGCCAACACTAAAAGATTAACGCTGAAATGTGTTGGCCACGGAAAAAAGTAATAAGGTGAAGGAAACAAAAATTGGCAAACGCATATTTTTGTCCATGGTCCCTACGAGTAATTTTCGTCAACACATACAGGGTGTTAATCTACCTATGGACTTAAATGAAATGGGGGGTTCTAGACGATGAAATAAGACGAAAATCAAGAGTGACGAAATTTCGTTAAACGCTTCATTAATTAATTATTAGCAGTTAAAGATTGCCAATCCGGCTGCAGCGCCGGCCGTTGGGCTCGCCGCGCACAGGCGAACCCAGGACCGTATCAACATGTGTTACAACGCTTACCTCGTGGGGCGCAGGAAAACTTGTTTGTCACTCAAGAGACGGACGACACAAAATCAAAACTTCGGTCACCTTCCAAAAAGTATTCAATGATCGTTGAATAGCATTAAACCTACTTACTCGCAAAATCCACAAGAGCATTTCAGAACTCGCCCATTGGGATTTCCGAGTAAAGAGGGTTAATGATCTCTTAAAGCAGATGGTATACTGCACAAACGTGAAGCACCCACACGTATTCAAATCGCGATTGTCCCGTCCGCGAATATTTATTGAATATTACACATGCACCACGATTGTCTCGTCCGTGAGTGTCTATGTGTATTATGCACCGCGATTGTTCCGTCCGCAGTGTCCGAAAAGTAAATATCACCACACACATGCACCACGATTGTCCCGTCCGCGAGTGTCTATGCGTATTATGCACCACGATTGTCCCGTCCGCAGTGTTCGAAAAGTAAATATTACCACACACATACACCACGATTGTTTCGGCCGCAGTGTACGAAAGCCACATCAACAACACGCACACGCACTGCGATTGTCCCGTCCGCAGTGTCCAAAAACTACACAACACATACACGCACCGCGATTGTCCCGTCCGCAGTGTCCACACTAAAAATTCATTTGCGTTACAGAAGATGCTCGAAATGTCCTCCATTCTCCTGTAAACACAATTGCAATCGTGTTTTGAAATTGTTATGTAGTTCTTGATAATTGGCTACAGTGTGGATGATGCTTGCTGTAAATACAACACGTTGCTGTAATTCCTGCAACGTGTTGACTGGCGTTGAATATACCAGTGTTTTTAGATAACCCCAGAAAAAGAAATCCAGTGGATTTAAATCTGGAGATCGGGCTGGCCAATTTACGGGACCTCTTCTTCCAATCCACTTATTACCAAATGTGGAATTTAAATAGTCCCGTACTGCAACAGTTGAATGTGGCGGTGCCCCGTCTTGCATGTACCACATACTTCGTCGTACAGATAGTGGTACATCACACAGAAGTTCAAAAACTCTTCGTCCTTTTTTCTAAAAAAAACTAACCCCGACGAAAGCCAAAAATCAAGGATCACCGTAATCGAGATCATGAATCCTGGCCAAGAG
Source organism: Tetrapedia diversipes (assembly GCA_033822845.1). NCBI lineage: Eukaryota > Metazoa > Arthropoda > Insecta > Hymenoptera > Apidae > Tetrapedia > Tetrapedia diversipes. Next base: position 21,563 of record JAOPTO010001220.1, read on the forward strand.
CTGGTGCACGGGGTGGAGAGGACCAGGTAGTATTTAAAGGACGCTAACAATGAGAGTGGCAGAGCATGCGTCGCCACGGGGATCGGATGGAGGTTAATGGATTTCCACCATTAAGATTGCGCTGGACAAACGGAAGTTCTAAAGAAGAGGACACGGTTCGGGCCACGAGAAGCGGGACAGGGTATTGGGGGTGAGGGGGGTGGCGGTAAGGAAGAAAAATGAATAAGGAATGGCGAATGGAATAAAAATACAGCGGAGACAAAGGACGGGGATGTTTTGGAATTCAAAGGTTGTTGTGGTGATTAGGTGGTCGGGAAGAAAAGCGTCACGCACACGTGGCTTCTTTGTGGTACACGGAAAATGTGTGCAGGTAGAGTTTGAAGCATGACGCTGATGGAAAAAATAAATGTGTGCAAGGAAAGAAATGGATGACGGAATCCTGCAAAATACCATGGAAATGAACGTATTAACCCTTTGACTACGGCACACACTTTGTTACGCACCGATCGTACCATACGGCAGAAGTTTTGGATAGGGGGTATCTTTGTAAAAACATATTTCAATAATCTGATATTAGTTATTCAATAAACTAATTATTATTATTATTATTATTATTATATTTAAAATTGATTATTAATTTCAATAAACTGAAATTAGTATTAATTCCCCTTTAACTAAGACTTATGGGAATAGATATCGATATATTAGGTCGAGTCATAAGTAACTTCCGATGCAGCTAAGTAGAATCTATTGTTCGTATCTACCCGCTATGAGTTACCATGACAAGAAGTTTTTGTTTTCACTATATAGACGAGGCTTTAGTTAGTCTTAGTACTTTAGTATATTACTTTATAGAAAAGGTAAGTACATATTCCTTTATTCATGGTTATTTATGTTTAGAAGGTCTATAATTTAGAAATATTCAAATATTTCGAAATTACCTGAAGATTGAAAATTATTCATGGTTTCATTTTATTCATGGTGTTAATCTTTTTTAGAAGGTGAAATTTCTTTTAAAAATTTGGTAAATTATTAATTCAAATATTTCGAATTTACCTGGAGATCGAAAAATAGTCTTGGTTGTATTCTCTGTTTAGAGGGTGAAATTCCTTTTTAAAATTTGTCGAAATTATTAATTCAAATAACTCGAAATTACCTGGAGATCGAAAAATGTTCATGGTTGTATTCTGTTTAGAGGGTGAAATTCCTTTTAAGATTCGGCAAAATTATTAATTCAAATAACTCGAAATTACCTGGAGATCGAAAAATGTTCATGGTTTTATTAATATTTAGAAGATAAAATTCCTTTTTAAGATTTGGCAAAATTATTAATTCAATTAACTCGAAATTATCTTGAAATCGAAAAATATTCTAAGTTGTAAAAGTACTTAGTTCCTTATGACGAATACTGTAAATAATAAACTGTTCATTGAATTAAGTAATCATAAGCTATTTAAACCACTCAATTAGATTTGATTCTATAATATCTGTAATATACTTGATCTTATTTCTATTTGTATACATTAAGATTTAATGTATGGAGTAAAAAGTGTAGCTAAAGAGTGAACACGTTGTGTTTTTTATTATATTTCCATGGGAATATAGTAATATTTTCTAATATGGATAAAAGAGATTAAGTTAGAAAGAAAGATTACCTTTCTAGAAGATTAAAAAAGAAGAAGAAATCAATTCATTGATTATACTTACTCATAATTATCTATCAAAATTGTTGTTACTTTAGTAGATAAAACCTTTACTGAATTTTCACGTCGTAAAAGTGATGGAGCACCTAAAGTGTTAAAATGAACGATCGGGGAGAATGCCTGCGTGACTTGGATGATTGAGAGCGAGAGGATTAAGAATAAATTAGTTTTACACGTGCTACGAAAAGAGTTTAAGAATTTTTGATACGTTCCCAGCTCGACATTTTCACAATATACAATTTTTGTATTTTATATTTTTATTTATTTTATTTATTTATTTATTTATTTTATTTTATATTTTTATTTATTTTATTTATTTATTTTATTTTATATTTTTATTTATTTATTTTATTTTATATTTTATTTATTTATTTTTATTAATATTTAGTATTAATAAATTTTAGTATTTTCACAATATACAATTTTTGTATTTTATATTTTTATTTATTTTATTTTATATTTTATTTATTTATTTTTATTATTGTATTTTATTTTTTTGTATTTTTGTATTTTTATATAACAGACTAGAAATTTTTTAATCCGATAAACAATTTAAAATTGATGGTAAAAATTGCTGTTGGTAGAAATTGAATAAAATATACCAATTCCTAACTGACTGTTGCCTAAAGTAAATTTTTAATAAAGTTTCGAGGAACCATTATACTGAACAACAAAAGTAATTGCATTTTGTTGACTCGAAGTAAACAAACCAGCAGTGAGCCAATACGATAATACGTCAAATTAAACTAAAGTAATTTGTTTCGTATTAATTGAATTTGAAACACGGGGTCAAACTTTTCAGTTAGTCAATACCATTAATGAGAATGTTGATTTTCATTCATCCCGTTGTACCGAACGAGTTAGCAACGGTTAATGGTAATTAAAGCGCAAGACTCGCAATGAATCGTATTGAATCGAGCGTAAACATGGCCGCTCTTCGTTAAACCGTTTTACCGAAGCGGCGATGTTCATTTAAAAACGCCATGACTAACCCGTTCATTGAAACTTCGCCAAAATTTTCAATCGATTCCCTCAATGGACGCGCATCCCGACCACTAATTAAACTTGCACACATCGGGATCATTTCATTCAATTCATTGTGTTTCACCTCGAAACCTGCGTTTATGAGAACCATGCAACCACGTTTGATTAATCGAATCCATAGAGTGCTGTTGGATTAAAATTGGTTCTCTCTCAGAGATCCTGAAATATATGGATTTTTAAAACTCTTTAATTAATAAAAATCTACATACTGTAATATATGACAAAAATGTTATACAATTTTAAATACATTTCACGTTTCTAAAAAGCTTCTGTCATTTAGGTATAAAATTTGAACTGATAAAAATAAACGTAAAATTTCTAAATTATACAAAATTATTGTCAACAAATAATTTCATGTGTTAGAAAAAAATTACAGTTTATTAAAAAAGAAAGTTATATGGTTTGCAAACAGATATGCAGAATTATATATGTTAGATCATATACATTAATTAACACTTGATGTATCCACCTTTTGCTTTCTATAACACCTTCTGCAATATTTATCTGTTTCATTTGAACACTAATGATTCAGAAATATTTGTACTACGTGTTGACATAATCTACTGATCATGTTTTTAATAGATCCCACAGGTGTCTGATTAGATTGAAATTAAAGGTTAACAATTAGTGGTGATACACTGGCGGACAAAAGTTTAAGACTAGAGGACAATCTAGAACATAGTTCTGCGGTCTACAGATATTGCTTGTGCATCCATTTTTATTGTTATTATGGTAGAACACTATTTATTGATGTGGCGACCCTCCTGCCCTCGTCACTAGGAGGGATTTAACAACTACCTTTCTCGCAAGTGCTCGAGTCCACCAAGGTTTCTAAATACACGAATTCTGACTTGTCTCTTCCTATGAGCCTGCTAGGTAGCCATATTGATGAGTCCACTAGCAGACCTCAGACGAAACACCGCTTTTCCATTCCTCTTCCTTCTTACTCTTTCCTTTTCACAATTCTAAAACGAAAATCAAGAATAACAATATTGCGTTTGACGCTTTGTTTATGAGTTATAAGCAATTTTACGATTGAGCACTACTGTGCAGCTAGCGACGTTACCTACCGTGTTGCCCATTTGCCTGCTCTCAGGCGTAAAATAACCCAGTTTCTTTAATTGCTTATAACTCGTAAACAAAGCGTCAAACGCAATATTGTTACTCTTGATTTCTGTCTTAGAATGTTGCATAGAGTTACACCTTAGTAGTTATTAACGTTATCTGCCGTGTTGCCCATTTGCCTGCTCTCAGGCCTAAAATACCAAGTTTCTTTAATTGCTTATAACTCATAAACAAAGCGTCAAACGCAATATTGCTACTCTTGATTTTCATCTTAGAATGTTGCATAGAATTACCCCTTCAATTTTCTCCCAGCCTCGTCCGAACACCCTGTATACGGGTTCTGACCTACCCCTTCTTGTGTCTAAAGCATGAACCAGCTAGATAGCCTTACTGAGATCAATGTACTAGCAGGCCCCGAACGAGACACCGCTTTTCCATTCCTTTTCCTTATCACTCTTTCCCTTTCACAATTCTAAAACGAAAATTAAGAGTAACAATATTGCGTTTGACGCTTTGTTTATGAGTTATAAGCAATTTTACGATTGAGCACTACTGTGCAGCTAGCGACGTTACCTACCGTGTTGCCCATTTGCCTGCTCTCAGGCGTAAAATAGTCGTTTCTTTAATTGCTTATAACTCATAAACAAAGCGTCAAACACAATATTGCTACTCTTGATTTTCGTCTTAGAATGTTGCATAGAATTGCCCCTTCAATTTTCTCCCAGCTTCGACCAAATTTCTTCCCATTCCTTTTCCTTCTCTTACCAACAGCCATAAACGAAAAGCCGAGTTATAGAGTTGGACTGGGTGTCATCAGAGTTGCACCGAGAGTTGAGAGTTGAACAGAAAATCGTGACGAGAATTGAGCATAGAACTCTAACATTTATCGTTGGGAATTCCTGCATACTGTATATTTTCGTTATCAATCACATTTATGATATCAAGTCTAACAATCATAATACACTTTTTACGTTGCTATCGATGCGAGTACCAGATACTACTGTCAGTTTTATTATCGTCTTATTACCGTTATCAGAAGTTACATTTAAATTATGTTAACGATATGAACGACGCAGGATTATGCGAACCCGAAGTCTTGAGCCGTGCTAGACACCGGTGCTCACGAAGAAGCGAGCTGCTCTCTCGATGAATATACATAGTTAGCATCTCATTTCCTTAACGGTCCCCGCACTTTTCCAAACTTCTCTTAACGGCGCTACGAAATTATACTAGACGTTATACCCACTACACCCCTTTCCGCTAGCGGATATAACGAACGCGACGGTTCCATTCTAAATATCACGATAATCGCGTTAACGACCCTTAATAATCCGTTCAACTTTCACAGGGAGATTCTAGTTATTAGATCGAAACTGGTCGGCTCTCCCTTTTTAGTCGATTATAACTTTTGCAATTAATTCGCGAGACTGGGTGTAATTAGGGATAGCAGTTTTTATAACAGTTTATGATTCTCAAGTATAACAAGAAACTTAGGTTTTCTTAATAAGAATAACCTGTTTGTCGTTTGCTATAGAACACAGGAAAATGTGATATCGTGATTCTCTAATGATAAATAGGGTTTCTCAAAATTTTTGAACCCTTTCAATCCTGATTTTTAAAATTTCTATGTTAGACAAAAAAATTACAGAAATATACTCTAGTAGGTTTAATAAAACTAAATATACATTATAAAATATTGTACTTTTGATACTTTTTGAAAAAATTGTATGGAATTATATTCCTCATTAATATTATTTTTTATAATGTTGATAGTACACAAATACTTATAAATGATAAGGTGTAAAATAATCAGAACATAATTGCACGTCACACATTTTGCATTCATATTTTGTACGTTTGAATTAGAATGTTTCGAACAATACTTGAGATAAATATTAGGGGGACTGGAAAGTAATGTTGCTTCTGTTATTCTATCTCTAGATATTTTGCTGAAAAACCGATTGATTTTTATCGATCTAGCATTGAAAATTTGCACACTAGATGGCAAGAGGTTGTTCATATTAAAGTGATTATATCATTGATTAAAAATAAAAACTCGTTAAAAATTGATGTGTCTAAATTTAATGTAAGAAAATGACATTACTTTCCAGTTCCCCTAATATATTCAGACAAGTGTGAAAGGGTTAAATTACCCATTTTTTATGACGTAATATCCTAAATGCAATTAAATTATTTTTGTTTTGTTTCTGATTTATTCGTTTGAGTAAACAGAATTTCAATACTTTACCCAGTTTTCAAGCAGAAATTTAAAGCAGCTCAAGTTACAAATGGAAATTTAATAAAAGTGTAAAACAGAGGGGAAAAAATGGCACTCTTTTCTTTAAACAGAGTTTTTGTTTATTTTCACTATGAACAAAGGAAGCTTGTTTTTTGCTGAGAAAATACACGTGATTCATTCCAAGCACACTTTTCTTGTTCTCAACGTTTTTAATAACTGTTATTTTACCAATCACGTATCATCAAAAGTAGATTCTTCTATATACCTTATATCTTCTGAAACTTTTTTAATACCGTTTTGATGTTTTAGATTTTGTTAAAGTTTGTTAGGAACTGTGAAACTTTTCTTATTCTTACCCTTGTTTAAAGATACGTAATTTTAACTTTACTACACTCTTATGGTTGTTCTAGGGACAGTTAAACTTCGGTGACCCTTCGAAATTATAGCTACAGACATAAGTTTAAGAGGAAAAGATAATGTAAAACATACAGTAACGGATCAAAGTTTAAAACGACAGGATAATGTAAAATATAATTGTATCGTTCGCAAATATTGTTTATCTATTCATTTTTATTAATTTTTATAAATAAATTTTGTATTCTGTGCTAATCAATAAATAATTTATTTATTTTCTTTACCCTTTGATCTCAAATTTACATCCGCTAATTACTTACTTATTTCTTAATGTACAGTAGCAGACAAAAGTTTAAGACGATAGGATAATATAAAATATAATTTTATCGTTCGCAAATATTGTTTATCTATTAATTTTTATTCTCATTATGGTAAAACACTATTTATCGATTAGCCTTGAATTTAAA
>JAOPTO010001221.1:0-78527 GCA_033822845.1 Tetrapedia diversipes
ATGAATTTTAATTTTACGAAATCTTTTAGGAATTTTATTAACCCTTTACTATGAGTGCGTATATGCGTGTCTAGCGAAAGTTACTCGTATAAATTATGGACGTGTATATGCGTTTGTCAATTTTACTGATTTCCCATTTACAGCAACACAATTTGTAATAGAGCCCTATCCACGTAGAGCACTTCGACCTGGAGTATTTAGCAGTCAAAGGGTTAATAACGACGTGATATTCATTCACAGTTCCTTAAAAAAAGGAAAATCTGTTTTATTTCTGTAATAATTTCAACGTCGATATTTATCAGTATTTCTGCCTATCAGAAATGAATTTTTATTTTACGAAATCTCTTAGGAGTTTTATTAACAAGTTAGGAATTGAAACGAAACCCCTTGCCTTTTCGATCCTAAGCAGGAGAAGTATTCAAAATTCCTTTCTACCTCGCCTCAATTAATTCGATTCGCGTTCAAAACTTGCAACTATACAATTCACAATGTTCATTCATCATACGTAACGTGAACTCTTAGAAGCTTACGAGAATACCTGGACGCAGAAATTCGCGATACAGCCAACGTCTTTGGACACCGAGCTACCCCTAAAGTGCTTAGTCAGCCGGTCGGTAAAGCGACAAACAGTATCAATATTGGTGTACGTCACCTGCTGCTAGCATTCCGTCGACTTACGACGGTTCGCGGCCACTTAACGGGCTAATCGACGAAGTAGCCCCCCCCCCGGCTGCTAATATCGAACGAAGCCTGTTTCTCGGTACACAAACTCGGCCACGGTGTAAAGTAAGAACGAATTAACTTAATGGACGCGACGCGCGGGCGTCCCGACGCACCCACGGCAAATATTGGCCGAAGACGAGCGAACGACGCGACGAGACGCGACGAGACGAGACGCGCCTCGTTAGCTCGCTTTTTCCTCGATCGAGGGAAAAAACGCGGCCGCGACGGACAAACGTGGACAGGGACCAAAAAGTTATAAATAAGTTTGGTCGAGGGTCCGGTCGAGGGGCGGAAGGGGTTAACGGAGAGAATAGTAGAACGGGGGAGGGGGTGGTGGGCCACTGTGTGCTCCACCTGAGCAAATTTTCCAGCCTCGAGTTTCCGCCGGAACTTTCTTCCTCCTCGCCAACTTTCGACAAGGGATGCAACGATTGCGACTTAATTCTTAACCGGCGCTTTCAACGTAATCCTGCGCCAAGGGCTGGGACACGATCGCATATTTAAAAGTCCCCTCTCCGCTTTTAATTAATTATTGCCCGGCCGACCTTCGCCTCGGGGACCTCCTGGCTAGAGGAATACAGAGCGACTCGCGAATCTATTCCCACGTTGCGGACGTAACATCGGTTTCGAATGGTACAGTCGAATTTTTTGGTTTTGTAGCAAGTGGATGGGAAACTTGTGGATAACTGGGATTATTAATTGGTGAACTGACCCTTGTGTTTGGAGAAAAATCACCTTTTATTTTTAAAAAGCAGCTTGTGGTTATTTAATCCTAAATAACTGAATATTCGTCGGAAAAACTACCAACCCCTGCCAATTTTACGAATTCGAGATCAGTCAAGATTGCAAACGCTAATTTTTTTCATCACTCTTCTATCGTTTAATTAAAATATTATAATACTTCTCTTAAGTTAAGCTAATTTGTTTGAGATAAATAAGGGGGATATAAAAATATACATGTTTTTAATTTGTAGTTTATGAGTCGAATGATTAATTACAGAGTAACACTGAGGTTTGCAGTTTAGTTATCCAGGGTTAATATAATAAATGGGAATACTTCATAGAATTACTTTGTATTGTTGTTAGTTTGCTACAAGCAAGCAGTATTATAACCTTGTAAGAGAGAAATAATTTTTAATTACTTTTTTGTCAGAGGTTATAGAAGAAGGTTTATTTATTTATTTATTTGAACAAATTTACGGATAAGACCCATTAATGTACATATGTAGAGTGTACCAATTCAAAATGGAGGAAATTACATATAAAATAAAAATGAATAATGACAGTATTTATACCACGAAATAAAATCAAATGCATAATGCAATAATCTAGTAAATTAGACAAATTTAGATAAAAATTTACAAAAAGAATTGATCGATCCAGTGAAGAATCAAAACTGATCTTTACTACAAGCGTGCAGATACAATTTACGATTTAATCGTAGAGAAATTGTAATATATTCTCGTAGAACACAGAAATGGTCCCGATCCAACAAATAGAGACGGTAGTATTTGCTTGGTCGATTAAAACCATTGTGTTTCTCTCCTGTCTGCTTTTTTTGCGCCCTGGAACGCGAAGCCCGTTGAAAAATGCAAAACGGGTGCTTAAATATGGAAATATTTGAAAGGTTCGTGTAACCTCGTATCGCGATCGTAATTCGGATGGTTCGTTTTTCGATGCGCACGCTCGTGTCGCTTTACGTTTTCAAAGGGCCTCGCGAAAAGGCAGCGATTTCACGCGCGACAACGAGTACTAGTCCCTGTACCGTGTAATGCGTTTTGTTACATAATCGCGAATCCGTGCTGCGCGAATTTCAAAGACACTTCTGTTCGAGGGAAAACGAAGTCAACCTCGGGATCGCGTGCCTGCACACACGTGCACTCGTTAAACGCGTATTAATGGCACGATAAAACTTGCAAATGAAAACGTCAAAATTTTGTCCCCCTTCACGAGACTGTGCAACATTAAACATTCCACGTGAACGCTTTCCCCCCCCCTTTTTTTTTATCATTTTCAATGCGTTAGAGGGAAAAGGTGTGATACATATACCTTATGTGGTCACCATAGAATATAAAGTATGATGATAAAGGTGTGAAAAATGTTTGTGTGGATGAGTGAGTATGACAGTTTGGAGAGAATGACAAAAGGTGAGTGTTATCGTTTATATGTGTTATGAGTGGTGCGCGGTATGATCATCTAATTGTTGTGTATACTGTATGACTGAGGAAGGCGGGAGTGGAGAGACAGAGTGCGAACGAATCAATCCGTAACGGACGATCATAGAGTAAAAAGCGAGTAATAGAGAGTGAGTGATTTAGAGAGAGTGTGTAAAGAGTGTAGTAATGTGATGAGCGGATGCGAGGCTGGACAGGTCAGAGTACTGGAGTTGGGCGATTGTCGCGTGTGAACGCAGAATGTTTGGGCTCGAATGTTTCTAAGGCGTGAAAGATGAGAGCTTGAGAAAATAGTGCGACTGAGAAATTCTGGGTGGTCGTGACCGAATGCGTAGAGTGAAAAAGGTTGACAATTAGAATGAAAGGACACGAGTGTTTGGAAGAATATTGGACGGGGAAAATGCGAGCGCGAGGCAGAAAGTATCAGACGGTGAAGGCAGAACGTATTAGACGGTGAAGTCAGAAAGAATTGAACGTAGAAGGAATGTTGAATAAGCGAAGTAGTAAGCGTAGTTTGCGAAGTATCAGCGTAGTTTGTTATTTTGTGTTCGTTTGTGTCGTTTTAGTTTATTAAATACACGTATATTTATTATTATTATTCACTCTTCTTTTTCCTTTTTTTTCATTTATAACCTTTCCTATAAGAGTGTAATTAAAATAGTATTATCACATTATTATTATCATTATTATTATTACAATTATATTTGTTATACTAAAAATCGTTATTAGTTATTTAATCCACCAACAAAAGGTACATGCATGTTCTTTTTTTCCACGAATTCTATCAGGGTTGCAATTCAGCGTTCTATTTCCTATGTTAGCAGGTTGAAATTTAGCTGGCAAACGAGTCGATTGTTTTTCGAATTATCCGATAGGGTTGTACGCTTCGAATCGCTTCGTCTGTATCACTGAACGTCTGAACAACGAGCGACCTATATCGCTGAACAGAGCGTTTCGAGACTTGCGGTGTAAACGTTTGTTTCCACCGGAAAGTGGTCGTTGGCCGAGCTAAGCGATTTGCATTAATAATTTGCGCGCAGAACGCAGTATTTACTTAATCAACATTTGGTTATCGTATTAATTGTTGAACAATGCAGGCGCATACATATTTAATCGATATTATTAGCGTTCGCCATCGTCAAATTAATTCCTGTAAGAAAAGGATCGCAGGGTGGAAATGAAGTTAACACTCAGCCAATCAAATAGGGAGATCTATTTTTTCCGCGACTAGAGCGCTGCCATTGATTCTACTTACTTTTGTTATTAGTCAATCTTGAATTAGTGTTGTTCACAGTTGGTCAAACGCATTTTCTGCGTTTCCAAAGTACAATTTTTAATAAATTCTTGATATGCGATGGATAGTGTTCGGTTAAGCGTAGCACTGTGCGATTAATTAAATGTGATTGATTCTATTTACTTTTGTTATTAATTAGTCTTGAACTAGTTTTGTTCACAATTCGTCAAATGCATTCTCTGCTTTTCCAAAGTGCAATTTTTAATCAATTCTTAATACGCAATGGATAGGGTTTGGTTAAGTGGGACACCGTGCAGTTAGCTAAATGTAATTGATTCTATTTACTTTTGTTATTAGTTAGCCTTAATTCAGTATTGTTCACAGTTCGTCAAATAGATTCTCTGCTTTTCCAAAGTACAATTTTTAATAAATTCTTGATACGCTATGCACAGTGTTCAGTTGAGCGTGGTACTGTGTGGTTAGCTAAATGTTAATAGGCTTCAGGGTGATGAAATGTTAACACATTGAAGACGGTATCTGCTGAAAAACATATAGCCTGAATTCCCGCATACTTTGTTGAAATTATATAAATAAAAAGTAATAATTTCGAAAACACAGTGTAAAATTTATTAAGTCTAATTCAGTATAAAAAATTTATTAGCATATTATAATGCTGCTTGTAGTTCTTCGTGGTAATACTTTATTTATTTATAATTGCACTTTTTTAATATGATGTTGCTTGAGATTCCAAATAACGTGAATTAACGTCACCCGTCTCCAATCGTTGAAAAATAAAAAACGTGAAATGTGTTAAGAGGATCGAGGTACCGAATCGTGACGAATAATTTTAACATCATCGCACGAAACAGACTAATTATAAATCACGAAGTCTCTTTCGACGAACGATCGATCCTACCGCGTTATTCTACGCGCTGAGCATCCGTCGGCTGAATAAACCTTTTCAATATTCATACGCATTCATTGTGTTTGTGTTAAATATTGATGAAGCTCTCGCTAATGTTCTGTTGCCCTAAATAATATTCGAGGCGTGAGCAGTATGTTCTATATACAGGGGTATTATTGTAACGAAACACGATAAACCTGGCTCAGCGTATCGACTGTGTTCGATTCCCAAAAGCGAGCCAGCCGAGTTGTCCACGTTAAACGAACGGGATGAGATCGAAAATTCGACGTCTACCATGTCCCGCGACGAATCGACCAGATTTATTTTCGCTCGTCCCAACGAACTTTAACCCTTTCGCTTCGAGAGCCGGATATATCCGGCATCTTGTAAATATATAAATGTAGGAATGCGATCGAGTGGATGCGAGTTTAGGAAAATGTGAAGAGTGTTTGAATTGAAGGATAGCTGTGTGAACGTAGAATATTTGAGACTCGAGTGTTTCTAAGCCACGAAAGATGAGCATTTGAGAAAATTGAGCGACTGAGAAATTTTGGGTGAACGTGATCGAATGCGTCGAGTGAGAAAGGTTAACAATTAGAAAGAAAAGAAATGAGTGTTTTGATTGAAGGCAGAGATAGTGTCAGAACGTAGTAGTTGCTAAGTTGTAAAGTCATAAATGTTAGAATGCGATGGAGTAGATGCGACTTTGGGAAAGTGTGAAGAGTGGTTGAGTCGAACGATAGTCGTGTGAACGTAGAATGTTTGGACTAGAGTATTCAATCTAAGGCGCGAAAGATGAGTACTTGAGAAAACTGAGTGACTGAGGAATTTTGGGTGAACATGACCGAATGCATCGAGTGAGAAAGGTTTAAAATTAGAAAAAGTTTGACTGTGAAGGCAGAAAGAGTGTGATTCTGAAAAAAGTAAAAACACTGAAGTTATTAAGTCGTTGATCTTTTGTCTACAGCTATGTAAGTATGTCCAGCCGATTTGCATTCATCGCGTCTTAACACTTTGTCAACCCGGAGTTTATTAACATTTAGTTAATCGCACGATACCACGCTTAACCGAACAGCTTGTTCAATTCTCAACTCTTTTTACAACTCTACAATTCGGTTTTCTATTCAACACTAGTTCTTTCCTCCTTCAAGAAAATCCTTATAGACCTTTTCCTTTTCCACCACACTAACTTCTAATTCAACTCTGCCACGCAGCCCTATGTTTATCTCTCAACTTTTTTTACAACTCCACAACTCGGTTTTCTATTCAACACTCATTTTTTCTTCCTTCAAAAAAATCCTTATAAGCCTTTTCCTTTTCCACCACACTAATTTCTAATTCAACTCTGCCACGCAGCCCTATGTTTAGCTCTCAATTCTTTTTACAACTCCACAACTCAGTTTTCTATTCAACACTAATTTTTTCTTCCTTCAAGAAAATCCTTATAGGCCTTTTCCTTTTCCACCACACTAATTTCTAATTCAACTCTGCCACGCAGCCCTATGTTTAGCTCTCAATTCTTTTTACAACTCCACAACTCGGTTCACTATTCACCACTGGTCCCTTTTCTCTTTCGAGAAAACCCTTATAGGCCTTTTCCTCTTCTAGTATACTAATTTCTAACTTAACTCTGCCACGCAGCCCTATGTTTAGCTCTCAACTCTTTTTACAACTCCACAACTCGGTTTTCTATTCAACACTAACTTTTTCTTCCTTCAAAAAAACCCTTACAGGCTTTTCCCTCTTTCACCACATCACCCAGACATTGCCGACCCATCGATGGATAATTATCCCTATCGGTTTTTTCCAATAGGCCTTACTTTCGTCTAGTCAACCCACACTTTCAGTTTTCTGCTCCTTAAAACTACAACTCTACACTATTATTCCTAATAATTTTTGTTGACTTTTATTGATAGACTAATACGAATATACCCTAATCTATTTCCCTCTGAGCTCTAAAGTTTCAAATTCTATACGATGTATATGGATTTCTTAGTACATACATATTAGAGATAGACGTGCAAGAAACGTCCGTAAATCTGGTGTTAAACCAATATCCCCGCCATCCCTTGGCCCTTCTTCCGGATATTTTTCAATTAATTCGCGTAATCGAATTTCGTACCGACACCCCTGCGCCGCGATGCACTATGCCCGATTAAACGCGAGCCGGAAATCGCGGCCGGGCGTGCGTAAAACAGAAGATTGGATGGAGCGTGGTTTGGCAGGCCGAACTCGCAAACTTTCGCGCAAAACAGAAAATATGGCGCACCGGAAGGGATACTGACGCGGCGCAAAAATTGCTCCCTCCCGGGAGATGAACGTTTCCGGTTTCGCTGGCGCCAACTTTCTTCGAATCGAACGAGCCACGGACTCACTTATCAAATTGGATTCCAACTGAACGGAACTCTACCGCGTAGCGCGTGCAACGAAATTAGGCAACAACTCTTTCAATCAGTTTTCATCGAATTCGAAAGATAATTGATCTTCCCAATCTCTGACGAAACAGAAACGTAGTGTGCTACGAATCTAGGATAACACCCTTTTGTTTTAAATAAGTCAGACTTCAGAAGATTACGAGGAAATTATTGTATCATGAGCCTGGGATAATACTGTCTTCAAAATGAATTTAATTTAAATTTTAGAAGATATTTGACCTTTCTAAAATCCAACCAAAGGGATTTTTATTATCTTATACAGCAATCTGATGACGATTATATTCATAGAATAATGTAACTTTGGCTTCTTTAACTTTTTTTACTATAATAGAATAATAGTTCTATTGCTAACTGTAGAATAGCATTCATTAACTTTTATTACTAGACTACGGATTCGTGAGCAAACTCGAATCTTTATAAGGGTAGGTAAAGAAGTGGAATTTAGACAGAGGTTCAGTTTCACCTTCAAAATTTTATAACCTACAATTAACCTCAAGTCTCATAGTCAAACTCTTTCTGCCACACGCTTGCATTTTCCTCGTCCTATATTTTTATATTGTCATCATATATGATCATATATTCCAAAATTCCTAAGTCGCGACGTTTTCTCAAGTGCTCATCCTTCGCGCCTTAGAAACACTCTAGTCCAAACATTCTACGTTCACGCGACTATCGCTCAACCCAAGCACTCTTCACACTTTCCTAAAATCATACCCACTCAATTGCATTCCTACAATAGTAACAACTTTAATAGTACATAGCTTAATAGTATAAACAATTTTTCGACTTAACAACTTCGACATTTTTCCTTCTTTCACAATCACACTCTTTCTGCCACTCGCTCGCATTTTCCCCGTCATACATTCTTCCAAACGCTCATTTCCTTTCTTTCTAATTGTCAACCTTTCTCACTCAATGCATTCAGTCACATTCACCCAAAACTCCTAAGTCGTTCAGTTTTCTCAAGTGCTCATCTTTCGCGCCTTAGAAACATTCTAGTCCAAATATCCTACATTCACACGGCTATCCCTCAACCCAAGCACTCTTCACACTTTCCCACAATCGTACCCACTCAATCGAAGTCCTACATATATCATTCTGTGTTGACTATAAATTTACAAGAGACGTTATCCATCCCATTCTGCAATTGTTAAGTCTCGTATAACAAGATTTCATTTCATATAGCATGTTACTTCCTTAGAACTCAACTTAACCGCTCTTCATATTTTCCTAAACTCATATCCACTCGACCGTATTCCTTCAATTATAAATAAAAAATTACGGAAATAAGAAGTTTCAATCACTTACCATGCATTCACCACCGATGCAAACTTCCATGCCGTCGGTGTAGCATTTGGTGCCGTCCTCCACCTTGTCCGCGAGCTGCACCACGATCGTCTCCTCGCTATCGAGCTGCAAAGCCTCGGTGGCCTCCCGTGGAAGCGTCTTTTCGTTGGACGTTTCCTGCCTGAGCCGGATCCCGGTGTTCTCCAGCGATTGTTCGCCGCGGCAGATCAAAGCGCACGGCCTCGCCGGGTCGTAATGCGGATACCATTTCAGCAGCTGTCCGCTGTACGGGATGTCGTCGAACGCGGCGCATTGCTCCGCCCGGAAATCGTTTGCGTTCTCGCAGGGCTGCAATCAAAAACGCGAATTTTGTCGTCAGACGATCCTCTTTTGGGTACTTGGTAGCAGTAGGAAACAGGGTTCATATAGATCGGCCCTAAATATTGTAAACACGCCATAGAGGACAGAAATGTTAATAGGGAGACAGAAATGTTCGGGTAAAAGAATTTTCGAGTAACGGAACAGTTATTTTTTCTTGCATCAAGCATTTATTACAATGGGCATTAAAAGGGTTTACTTTATACATCCTTGTTGCTAAATTTTATCATTTTCTGAGATAGAAAGCTATTAGACAAATTCAACAATACGTATAACGAGTAGTGCAATCGAAAACAATGCAAGATTCAGTACAAAATGGTTAAATCCAAACGAATATCATAAAATTTGAAGACACAATCTGTTTAAGACCGTAAAACAGAAACAAGGTATCGGCGAACGTTCGTTTATGAAATGTTTATTTGCACAAAACATGTTCAAAACGATTAATCTTGCAGCTACAAATTTTCACATAATTTTATTCCATCGAAAAGGATTTCGTTTGAATTCACGGAGCTCCTTCCGGGTTTCGCGTTTTAAAATACTCTTCCGTTCCGTTTTCAAAGCGTTTACATCGGAGCTATTACGATAACGAAGCGGTCGTTCAAATAATTTCCGGATTATTCAACCGCGGCTCAGTGTTTCGCCATTATTCCCACTTTAGCTGTCCGTAAAGTCGTTAAACGAAGCGTGCAAGCTGGCCCGGGGATTTTCGCAGGGCCGAGGGCGAAGGCGCAGATTTCGACGGAGCAGATCATTACCCAATTAGGTCGAGGCGTTATCGATATTTTCGTGTGTCCGCTGTTCAACGTGATCGGGCAACGAGATGTTGTCCCCTTTAAGCGAACCGAACCGATCGAATATACCCGGTTAACACGTTGAGCCCGGCGCCGATATTGCTGTCCTTTCCGTTCAGCCAGTAGTGAGCGAGCATTTGAGCGATATTTGAGACGGTTGGTGTTTGATTTGGATAAAAAGCATTATTTAATTTGTACCTCCCCACCTAAAGGTGTGCCGGTCGGGGGCAGGTAATTTTCGGACCGACCCCCGACCCTAGGAGTGTAAGGACGACCAGGAAAGAATAAAGGCTAGTCATTCAGAGGAATTTACAGAAAGCGGACCTCGAGTTGTTCTTATTTAATCCAAGTACCCTTGCTGCCCATCCCTAACACGCGTAGCATTTAGTGCATCTCCGCGATTTTGGTTATTTCGATTCAACAGATTGGAATGATGGTCGTCACATTTTGTAATACATATGTGGCTGTTGTGGAAGAGAAGTGACAGGGAAAAGGAATGGAAAAGGGGTGTTTCGTCCGGGGCCTGTTAGAGGACTCATCAGTAAAACTACCTAGCAGGCCAGTGCCTTAGACTCAGGGATAGGAAGGGACAGGTCGGAACTAGTATACAGGGTGTTCAGACGAAGCTAGGAGAAAATTGAAGGGCTGACTCTATGCAACATTCTAAAACGAAAATCAAGAGTAACAATATTGCGTTTGACGCTTTGTTTAGTAGTTATAAGCAAATAAAGACACGGGCTATTTTACGCCTGAGAGCAGGCAAATGCTGTACACGGTAGGTGACGTCAATGACTACGCAGTGATGCTTCGCCGTAACTACGTGTGGAATATAGCTTACTTCTGAACAGCTACAGTAATGCACGTAGTTACGACTGAGCATCACTGTGCAGCCAGCGACATTACCTACCGTGTACAGCATTTGCCTGCTCTCAGGCGTAAAATAGCTCGTTCTTTAGTTGCTTATAACTGATAAACAAAGCGTTAAACACAATATTGTTATTCTTGATTTTCGTCTTAGAATGTTGCACAGAGTCACCCCTTCAATTTTCTCCTAGCTTTGTCCGAACACCCTGTATACAGAAACCAGGGTGTGGTTCGAGCACTTGCGAGAAACGTAGTCGGTAAATCTCTCCTAGTGGCGAGAACAATACGTCAAATCGTATTAAATTTATTTACATTATTTGCAGATTATCGCAAATCGCAGTTAAGATTATAACTAATATTTTTGTGTCGCGTCAGCTTTAAAGAGAAGCATCGAATGCCCGTCCGTTACAGAAAATCATCAGGCGAAAAGGGTTAAACGCGTCAGAGGTGTTTCGCTTGCGTTTCAGCGATGCTCGACGGTAGGCAGTCAGAAACGAGTCAGTCAACAAACTGAACCGTGTCGATGCCCGCTAATTATCGGCGTAATTAACGGCCTGGTAATCAGATCGGAAATGACTCGGGGGCATGTCGATTGTACCTACGTTTTTGCCCGCCGCGCCGCGTCGAGTTCGTCTCGATCCTCGTCGGCCAGCGAACGAGCCTCGATGTAAATTGATCAAAGCAAACGGTTCATTACTGTCGGCCGTCTGGCGCATTGTTACCTTTATTTTCCTGGTCGTTCGGCTTAAACGGAGTCGCAGGAGGATTAAAGTAATTGGTTTAGTTAATCGCAGCCTTTTCCGGTTCAATCGATAGGTTGTTTGTGGTGACTTTGATCAAATTCTTCGTTGTCGATGAGGCTATTTTATTAAACGACTTCGCGTGCTCTCGTTTTTTAACGGGTTCAATGCTGGTCCGTTCTTTGAAGACTAAGACTTTTACGAATAAATACTTTTTTTCAAATACGTAGGTTTTACAATTTTCCAATAGTACAAAACCATAATTAAAGTATTTGAAAAATTCTTCATTTTACAATGAGAATACTCACTTAATGGCTTGAACGGAAAGTTCAGCGAGGGGGGTATATACCCAACGCAATAAAATTTCTTTTCAAACGTACAGTGGCGGACAAAAGTTTAAGACCACAGGACAATGTAAAAAAATATTGATCATATACTTATTTCTGTCGTCATTATGGTAGAATACTATTTATTGATTACCATTTCTTAGTAATTAATTAATTTGTTCTCTTTGACCCTTTGGTCTTAAACTTTTGTCCGCTACTGTATAAAGGGATATAGAGTAGTTCGTTTGTCACTAAATACGTAAGTATTTAAATGTAATGTATAAAATATCCTCCACTTGAGGTGGTTTTCATAAAATAGTTCTTCATCCACGGAATGGTGTCGTTAATTCGTTTTACGCACCCTTCTTTTAATATAATTCTTAGAATTATTTTTGATATCCATAAATTCGAAAAAATATTTAAATTATGAAGTTTATTCCATTATAAACTATCGACTATACTTGAAAATATAGTTAGATTGGTTGTTGAGTTATTTAAATTGATTTTAACGCTCAACCGTATACTTTTTAACCTTGTTGCTTTTTTTCTAACTAAAAAAAAGTTAATCTAAAAGCTATCATCGATATTCACGAACCGAAGGAATCGTTGTTTGTAAGAGTCATTGTGTTACCAACTATCGAACACCTCTAACATGTAACACGAGCTCATTCGTCCATAGATTCTAACGCGACGGGAAGTTTCATATTCGAGACAGACACGGAACCAAATTGTGTTTCGTGCAACCCTAACTTCGTATCACGGACGAAGTTAAAACTTCGCCCATCGGTGCAAACGTTAAGTTACAACGCATCACAACACGTATCACGTGTTACTCGAATAATTCCAAAGTTTGTACTGTGCAGACTTAGAAGGAAGTACCCTATAAGGAATATTGGCCTTATTATTTATAATTGAATAAATCTGCCTCACCTTACACGTGATTTCAAGTAACAATATATTACTGGTCAAAGAGGTAACAATTTATCAATTGGATCGTGCAAAATTGAGTTAAATTAAACTTCAATTTAATATTAAAAAAAAAAGATTTTTATGTCGCATTTACATCATGGAACAAAAAGTTATAAAACTTATTAAAAAGTTATACAGCATGATGTTAAACAACATTTGTGTTACAGCAAATTATATATTACTGTTGAGAACAATTAGTGTGAATGGTTGGTATGAATGTGGTGTATGAAAGTATGTTGGCAAGAATGAGCGTGTTCTGAATGATTGCTGTACGGTACGATCTACACTTCGTTTTTTGAGATCTGTGAGAGAATGTAAGTAAGAAAGACAAAACGAAAGTAAAATTAAAGATTGCATATGTAGGAATTATTTATTGGCCGATGGGTTTTTACATAAACTACAAGCTAACAACTTCTAATAACGCACGGTGAACTATATCTTATAACGAACTCTGAACTCTGAGCTATGAACTCCCTAATTATCGCGAGGCTTCCTATTTATTTGCCTCGAACCTGATAGGCGGTTCCTGTCCTTACCAATCAGGACCTTCGGAAAAAATGTCCGCCTTCGATATCCCCACGCGTTTGCATCTAGGACATCAGCCGTCCACATTTTCTTCGGGGATCAGGTTTACGGCCGCGACCGTTTATCCTTACAACGCAGGCGTTGTTTAACCCTTTGACTGCTAAACGCGTATATATACGCCTTCATAAGTCCATCAATATATACGAAAGGCGTAAACATACGCCTTCTGTATTTTGTTACTATAACACCTTTATTACTGTTTTACCGATTAATTCAACATGGAATTCATTGTCCTATGCAACCTAGCAATTAAATATGCTATTATTATTTGCCATTATTATTTTTTAAACCCTAAGAATGGTATCAAATTTCCGGGTACTGTTTTGGTCACTAGTCAGTGGACAAGTCACAGCGACTGACAAGCGAAAAACTCGCCGTCCATATTGATGGATTCGTCCAAGAGCGCTCCGCAGTCAAAGGGTTAAAGCGGCGCCGGAAGATAACGCAGCCCCGAAAAAATAACACGGCGACACCTCGAAGTTTGATCCGCGGTCGCCTAAAGAAAGCAATGGCAATCGGCATTTGTTATTCTCTGCCGCTCTGCCCTATACAAAGGCCCTATTGATCTGTAAATTGCCTACATTATATAAATTACATTGTGTGTAAACATAATTTCAGTAACTTCATAATAGATAATGTAACGTTCACATGAGAGAACGTTCACGTAGGAGAGATTCAACTGTGCTCGAAAGTTTTCAATAATTTCGTATCTCGAACGAAAACACGTTCGCCAGCTAAGAGGAAATTTATGTCACAAGCGCTCTTCAGTCGGACCCTTGTAACGACCGTTTTCCTGGAAAAACACGTTCCAATCTCTGTTTCCACTAATTATTCGATTCGACGAAAAATATACAGCGATGACCTGGCGGCGATCTCGCGTGCTCGCGTGTGTCTCGTTGTTGACAGAGAGTCGCCGGTCGATTTTCAACAAACTGGCACATCAAAGTTCCGTGTCACTTTCCCGGTTCTAACGAAGCTGATTAACAACGGCGCCAACGGTAATTAATTAACGCGCGTCGCGGCAACTGTAATTTAGTTAGATCAGCTTCCGGTTATTTCTGTCGGGATCACGTGACTGTTCCGTTTCTTCGTACGCAGGTCCAACAAATTTCGAACCAGATATGTTTCGAATATTATGATTACAATTTCAACGTTATTATCTGTTTCATAAATTTCTGATTTTGTAAGAAACTAAACATTTTGGGTAACTTCTGCTCCTTGAAATTTGATTTTTATTAGATTTCTGCGAAAGTTTTCTCAACGTCATACAACAGGAAACTTAAAAATTTGCAGTCCTTTAAATATTTGCTCTGTAGAATTTATTGCGTGAATAACCTTTGAGTAAATAATGTATAATATATTAATCAAACATTTTATTTAAAGGGGTATTATTATATTACTCACATTCTGAACCAATGACAGGAAATTAAAAATTAAATTAAAGCAAGAAAGGCTAAAATTTCATAATCCTCAAAAACAACAGTACCGGCATACTCATGTCACAAATAAAAGTAAAAATTGGCAGTCGTTTAAATATTTGCTCTGTAAAATTTATTATGTGAATAACCTTTGAGTAAATAATGTATGATATATTATTCAAACATTTCATTTAAAGGGGTATTGTTTTATTACTCACATTTTGAACCAATGACATGAATTTAAAAATTAAATCAAAGCAAGAAAGGCTAAAATTTCGTAATCTTCAAAAACATCAGTACCGGCACTGTCATAAATAAAAGTAAAAGTTTGCAGTCGTTTAAATATTTGCTCTGGAGAATTTATTGCGTGAATAACCTATGTTATTAAATAATGTATAATATATTAGTTAAACATTTCATTTAAAGGAGTATTATTATATTACTCACATTCTGAACCAATGACAGGAAATTAAAAATTAAATTAAAGCAAGAAAGGCTACAATTTCGTAATCTTCAAAAATAGCAGTACCAACACGCTCATGTCATAAATATGTCAAGGAAAATTTCTCATTGTTTCCGTAGGACGGAACAACGTGTCTGACCCGAGCTTTTCGCTTTTGGTCAGAAAAGGTCATCGCGTGTCTGATACGAGGTTCTAATTTTAAGCACAGAAATAGGATCACGTCTCCCACACGTTGTTTTAAGGCAAAGAATTAAAATCCTTTCGTTGTTATATTTTATTAACGGATGGAATCAAACACGGCGATTTCTTTTTTCGCAGAACGCACCCCTTTCAACGCGATCCGGCTTCATTCGCGAATCGACTTGATATTAGTTCGTGGAACAATTATTTTCGATTCTCGTGGAAGATGAATGGAAAATGTCATTCAGACGTTACAGTGGCGAACATTTTCAGGCTAAAATTGACTCTATCAATGGAAAGCCTTTGTCTCTCTCCCCCCTTCGCTCTTTCCCGACTCTTTTTCACCCTTCTAGAGCGTACAACCCGCGAGCGATAGAGTGGCCGTGCACATACAGCAGCCCGTTGGCTTTTGCATTTTTTTGCAGCCTCGTTTTTGCACGGAAATCCCTCTCGTTTTATTTCACCCTCTACATCTGTCCCTCCGCCAAACCCTCCGCCAAACCCCCAGTCTCGCATTCCGCCTATATAGGCGTCTCGTGGAACAGCGGCCCCGAATTACCCCTGCGATCCATCATTTCCTTGCGTCCGGAATGCAAAACGCTACTTACGGGACACCTGTTACTTGCCGTTGTTGGTCGATAAAAAATTCGATCGTTCGTCGAGGGGAAAAAAATTATCGATATCAGGCTGTGCAGCGTGTGATCGCGACCGCGAGACAGTGAACCGTCGGTTGTTCGCGTAATGCCGCGTCCACATAGAAGAGAACAGTTCACGAGCAGCACACGAAATTGCTCGCGTGCGGTTCGCGAGCTGTTCGCCAACAGAAAACGCAGCATATCCAGACTGGAGCTCGCGAACAGTTACAAGCTTGTTCGCTCTGAATTCATGGGCAGTTCGCTATTAGCTTTTGCCACATACTGTGTTACAAACGCGTCCAGATACGCTTCGAGCTCGCGAACAGTTTCTTTGATGTACCGCTTCCCGAGCGAACACTGTTCGCTGTTCGCTGAGGAGTTCGCTGCTCGCTGCTCGCTGTTCGCGAACAGCAGTGTGGACGCGGCAATACGCTTCGAGCTCGCGAACAGTTTCTTTGATGTACCGCTTCCCGAGCGAACACTGTTCGCTGTTCGCTGAGGAGTTCGCTGCTCGCCGTTCGCGAAAGTGTCCACACTGCTGGCGAGCACAGCTCGCGAACAGCAGTGTGGACGCGGCATAAATGTTCGATTTGTATAGGAAGTTTTTGTGTAGCACGCTGTTGGTATTGAAATGCAGTTGCTCTTCAATTTTGAACATGTGAGTGAAAAAAACGAAAAATTAAAAATGCTTTATTGAAATATGTATAACGAACAAAAACATGACATGAATTTGACAAAACATACACACAGACAATCGCTTCCGCTATTTTAAACATTCTCTTGTTTTATAACTATGCATACATAAATCATACAGATCATTCATCACCACATTCGAATCTCAACATCCATACACAATATCTTTTACATGCACTCGCCACACTCATCCATCTGTATAACTATTCCTCACTCTCATACCACATATTCTATAAACCAATAAATAATCACAGAACAAACTTGTTGGAAAGTGTTGGAAATGGGAAATTTTATATTGTTTAAATGTTCGTAAATACACTCTTATTTGAAATATTATAATGCTTTATTAAAAATTAACAGTAGAACTACCAACGATTATAGTGTATTTATTTGCATGGAAGAGATCAACTTGAAAATTACATGAAAAAGTATCAAATACACAGAAAACAAATTTTTATTTATACCTTCTGCAAAAAATTGAAGTAAATTTTGGAAGCTTGGTAAAGTGAATTTGTAAGGTTGCTATGAATAATCATCAATCCGTCATTTTGGCTGTTCTAGTGTTAAAATACGAGCTGATTATATGCAATCTATGAAATATAACACCGCAGTCCTAATATTACAGGTCCATCATAGACGCCACGATTATATAATTGTTGATTGATTTTTATTGGAAATTGGGTTCTAATATTACTAAATAGGATGCACTCTTATTTGAAATATTATAATACTTTATTATATAGCATGAGGAAGGGTAACTGGGACCGAACCTTGCGAGCTTTGTCATGAGACTAGCAAAACGCAGTGATCGAAATTCCTACAACCCCGTCCGGGCCCTTTGCTCTGTTTCTTAACGTTTCCGAATTTTCTAAAATTCCAAATGTGGCTTAACTTTTTAGCAGAGGAAGCCCTTGAAAAAGTAAGTTAAGAGAAAGCTGGTTTATGGTTAATTTTTGCTTCGTTGTATTTCTGTATTCAATTTCTAACAGAAAGGATCGCTGAACTTCACCCTCTAAATTATTAATAGAATTGGGACGTTAAAGTTTAATAAGCTTTAATGTGTTAAACTGTAATGAACGTTAAAAATTTTATGTGACGTTCTGAAGAACTTATTAGGTTTAAGCTTAAGGTGTTGCGAATGTATATTTGCTGAGCTGTTTACGTGTTCCCTAATGTAAAATTATTTATTTAAGTTGTGGTGTTAAAATATAAATAGTGAGCAAATCTTAAGTCCTATAAAAGGAAGAGCAGATACATTTTTGTGTCATCAATTTACGAACGAAGAGACCTCCTGCATGAAATCAAGCGAAAAAGCAGATTGTTTTCACTGCCAAACTATTCTTTCAATCCATACAAAGTAAAGAAAAGAAAATGATTACACCAGTCAAAAATCATCATATCAAAATTTCATTTTCTCGATTTTTCTACACCCTCAATTTGCGTTCACACATAGCACAAATTCTCCTCGGGTTGCATCACGATCTCTATCGCATTCAGTCCACGGAAAGCTAATATTCATCAGCCTCGACAGTTTTTAGGGCACACCCGTCGCAGTCGCGTTGTCTACGTGGGTCGTTGAACGAACTTATTCCGAAGCTGTTCCCCGTTCAGAGCGAGCAACAGAGAAATAACGAAAAAAAAAAAAGTAGAAAATAAATAGAACGCGGAGCACGGTTCAGCATTGCAAAAGAAGATCCTTTTATCTGCGAAACAGGAAACGGAGCGGTCTATTCGCGGATTAAATGTAGTACACGCGAACGTTATCCCGTGAAACGTCGTCCCGTGGACACCGTGTGCGCGTCCCTATCTTTCATCTGTTATTTCAAAGAATTTCCCCGCTACAGGGCCGCCGTTACGTGGCCCCATCCAGGTGAAAGTAATTTTCACAGGCTGGAAGAGGGTGACAGACCGTCTCCTGCTTCCGGTCGTTCACTTTTCCCACGTTTACGCAGACACGATCCCGCCGTTTCATCCGTGGGCTGCCGCGTCGGAGAGCTTTAAATTCTTAATCCCTAGGGGATTATATCACAATTACGGCAATAGGACTCGGCTGTTGTTAACCCGTGTTAACATACCATTACCACTTCGCGTCGTAATAATTATTAAACGCAAACATCAGCTCGCGCGAGATGAAATTCCAACGTCCCCGCGGGCTGTCGCTCGAAAGCGAAGCATTAACTTCGCCAACTTTACGCACACGCGTATCCGCGTTGACAAGTTTTGCACGCGCAATAATGTAGGGATGCGATTGAGTGCGTACGATTCTGGGAAAGTGTGAAGAGTGTTTCGAATAGTTACGAATACTTCGAATAGTAAGAAATGTGAAGAGTGCTTCGAATAGTTGCGAATATTTCGAATAGTAAGAAATGCGAAGAGTGCTTCGAATAGTTGCGAATATTTCGAATAGCTACGGATACTTCGAATAGTAAGAAATGTGAAGAGTTTTTCAAATAGTTACAAATACTTCGAACAGTAAGAAATGTGAAGAGTGCTTCGAATAGTTGCGAATATTTCGAATAGTAAGAAATGTAAAGAGTGCTTTGAATTGTTACGAATATTTCGAATAGTAAGAAATGTGAAGAGTGCTTCGAATAGCTACGAATACTTCGAACAGTAAGAAATGTGAAGAGTGCTTCGAATAGTTGCGAATATTTTGAATAGTAAGAAATGTGAAGAGTTGAATAATAGTTGTGCGAACGCAGAATATCTGGGCTAAAGAGTTTCTGAGGTGAGAAAGACGAGAAATTGAGAAAACGTCTCCGCGACTGAGGAATTTTGGATGAACGTGACCGAATACATCGAGTAAGGAAGATTTGAAATTAGAAAGAAAGGAAACGAGTGTTTGAAAGAGCATAGGTGCCCCTGGAGTTTCGCATATTCTACCTTCGCATAATTTACTATTTTTCACATTTTTAAAAATTCAACTTTTTAATACTAGAACTACCAAAGCAGTCAAAATGACCAATTGGTAATTATTCATAGCAGCCTTATAGATTCACTGTGGTAAAGCTTCCAAAATTTACTATGATTTTCTGTAGAAAGTATAAATAAAGATTTGTTTTCATGTAATTTTCAATTTGATCTCTTCCATGCAAATAACTACACTATAATGGTCAGTAGTTCTAGTGTTAAGCCTCTGTAGTTGGATGTCCCCTCTGAGGGAACATCGTGAGTCAAACAAACTACTGGACTGCCCCTTCTTAGGGGACATTAGACTTTAGCCATCAAACTACAATGTTGTTGCAATCAATGCTTTAAAACATAGTTTTTGGTGCATATTTTTTTACATCCTTCTACTTTCAAACATTGAACATTCATACACACTTTCAGGAACCAATTGTGTGTGAGAGTCGAAGGGCGCCTGTATATGGCGGGGAAAATACGAGTGCGAATCACAAAGAACGAAAATGTCAGAATATCAAGAGCGTAGAAATCGATAAGTTGTTTGTAAAGTAGACTTTCTCAAACCATCATTATTACTAAATTATATTTTATACCCGCTAAAAGACTTTATTTCGTCACATCTACACCTGAACTCTACAATATCAAACCTAATTCCTGCATTAACTCGTCTCCGAATTATTATTCCCTTCCCCCCTCAATTACACCGCGTTCCTAGCTCACAAAGAGCTTCCACAAACCTTGAAAACGCTTTGCAAACGTGGCCTTACCCCTTACACATCCCGAATCCACACTCGTTCGCAAGGAGAGTCGAAGTCGAGGCTTTTTCGCTAGAGATACTATGTCGACGGACGATGTCGCGAGCACGGCGTCGGCCATTGTTACGGCGCGGGCCACGTAATCGGTTAAAACGTCTGGCGAATGCCCGGGGGAGGATTCGGGGAAACGACGGATGTAGAAACGTCCTCGCGTAATGAGTAGTTGAGATTCCTTGTTAAGGAGCGTCTCAACTCTGCACTGCGGCTTTCGCGGTTCCCAGCCCCGGTTTCGCATAGTTTCTTCCGCTTGCCCCTCTTAACTCCCGGTGTATCGCCCTGAGGAGAGAGGCGGCCGCCATCTCCCCGTGAAAGTCTCGCCATCGGAACTAGACCTCGTAGGATGCATTCGTCTCGACGACCAACGGGCCGAGAATTTGTCCGCGATATACAGGGTGTGCTGAAAAGCTTTTGACAAATTTTTCGGGCTGACCTGTACCAGCTCAGCTGTGGAACTTAGAGAGCTTCTCTCATTCTACTTCCATCACGGATACGATTTTTTTTTTCTAAATTAGTCATTAGACATATACAGTTGCGGACAAAAGTTTAAGACGACAGGACGAAAGACGAAAGTAAAACATAATTTTATGATTCGTAAATATTGTTTATCTATTCGTTTTTATTGTCAGTATGGTAGAACGATATTTATTGATTAGCATAGACTACAAATTTTATTTGTACTGTAATTTCTTAGTAATTAATTAATTAATTTACAGTAGAGGATAAAAGTTTAAGACGACAGGACAATGTAAAACATAATTTTATAGTTCGCAAATATTGTTTATCTATTCATTTTTATTGTCAGTATGGTAGAACGGTATTTATTGAGTAGCATAGACTATAAATTTTATTTATACTGTAATTTCTTAATAATTAATTAATTAATTTACAGTAGAGGATAAAAGTTTAAGACGACAGGACAATGTAAAACATAATTTTATAGTTCGCAAATATTGTTTATCTATTCATTTTTATTGTCAGTATGGTAGAACGGTATTTATTGAGTAGCATAGACTATAAATTTTATTTATACTGTAATTTCTTAATAATTAATTAATTAATTTACAGTAGAGGATAAAAGTTTAAGACGACAGGACAATGTAAAACATAATTTTATAGTTCGCAAATATTGTTTATCTATTCATTTTTATTGTCAGTATGGTAGAACGGTATTTATTGATTAGCATAGACTATAAATTTTATTTATACTGTAATTTCTTATTAATTAATTAATTAATTTACAGTAGAGGATAAAAGTTTTAGACGACAGGACAATGTAAAACATAATTTTATAGTTCGCAAATATTGTTTATCTATTCGTTTTTATTGTCAGTATGGTAGAATACTATTTATTGATTAGTATAGAATATAAATTTTATTTATACTGTTATTTCTTATTGATTAATTTATTTATTTTTTGAGACCCTTTGATCCTAAACTTTTGTCCGCTACTGTACTTTTTCTTCTAAGCAGGTTATGTTTCTTTTTCTAAATTTGTCATTAGACGCATTTCTTTGCTTCTAAGTGGATAAAAAATATCGTGACTTTCCGCAGAATCTACTTTTTTATACAATAATACCGATTAATATATAATTAAATATTTAAAACGAGGGATTTCTTATTTTTCTTTAAGCGTTGAAAGTTTGTCAGGTGTACAAAGACTTTTATGACTGACTATACCTAGATCTGGCTCGAAAACTTTCACGGATGAATAATTCCTCTGGCTGGATTAAAAATTGAACGGGGCCACGACAGGTTTTTCGAAAGGAAGTCGTTGAAAGGGAACCGGAGTAGATAGAGGGATGAAAAGATGGATCTTATCAAATTTTTAAGATTAGTATTCCTTCTGTCGAGATTCAGATATACTGCAGTAATTTGGGTTAATTTTATACAAATTTTTTAGCACTCTGAGATTCAATCATGCATCCAGTTTAATTTTCGCTTGGTTTGATCATTTAAATATTATATACTTCAAACCACTGTAAAAATAAAATTTTGTTTTCCGTACTCGGAAATATACATCATCAATCATAAATACGTCCAACTCGTTACTTGTACCATGTCAATAAATTGATATGCTGCAAATTAAACAAATATTTTTCAATGTTTCATAAAAATAAATAATTTCATTAAAATATCTGTTACAGACATACCATCATACTATCGAAAAGTAAAACAAGAATCACGAGAATAATATCGTTTTCTAAAATTTCCTTACTTTTTATTGAAACAAAAAAAATATTTATCAATCGTATTTAAATTATTGTTTTTAAGGAAAATTTAAAACCGATACCTAAAGCATGAAAACGATCCAGCTTTTCGCACTTGAGAAGCGAGACCTATTCTGACGCTGAACAGTTTCAGGAATTTGCCAATGCAAAGGGTTAATAATATTCCACGTCCCAATTTCCGCTCGTCAAATTTTGCGTTTCATTTGTTCGCGAAACGCGAGCGTTGCGGAAACTTGCGTTTCCGCCCAAAGCGTAGCGCGCGATCGCGAAACATCGACGTCAAAGGTATCGCGTGTAACGTCGGAATTATAATTAAAAGCGGCGCAGCACTATGGGGACGGGGTTCATTTTTGCTTCCCTTTCAGGAATTCGTTTCAAACTATCAACCGCGGTCGGGCTAGGACAGCCGACGTCGAAAGGGAAACACAATCGCGGCGTAAATTACCCGAGGAACGTCCCTTGAAAGCGGTGAAACGCGGCCGGAAAGAATACGATTCACCTTCGACGACGTCAAAGTCGAGGAGAAACCGCTCGGCTTATGAATAGCCTACTCATCGTGGCAAAAATGAAGGAGAATGTCGAGATTGGTGGCCACCTAGTCATACACCAGTTTTATTCACAATTTATTAAACTCGCACACTAGATTGCCCATCTTTCCTTAGCCAGATACACATTGTAAATAGAGTTGAGGATTAAAGAGTCGCGTGGTAGAGTTGGGTTAGAAATTAGTGTAGTGGAAGAGGAAGAGGCCTGTAAGGGTTTTTTCGAAGGAGGAAAGAACTATTTTGTTAAATAGAAAACCGAGTTGTGGAGTTGTAAATAGAGTTGAAGATTGAAAATAGAGTCGCGTGGCAGAGTTGGGTTAGAAATTAGTATAGTGGAAGGTGAAAAGGCCTATAACGGTTTTCTCGAAAGAAAAAAGGACTAGTGTTGAATAGAAAATTGAGTTGTGGAACTATAAATAGAGTTGAGGATTAAACATAGCGTTGCGTGGTAGAGTTGGGTTAGAAATTAGTGTAGTGGAAGAGGAAAAGGCCTATAAGGGTTTTTTCGAAGGAGGAAAGAACTATTTTGTTAAATAGAAAACCGAGTTGTGGAGTTGTAAATAGAGTTGAGGATTGAAAATAGAGTCGCGTGGCAGAGTTGGGTTAGAAATTAGTATAGTGGAAGGTGAAAAGGCCTATAACGGTTTTCTCGAAGGAGAAAAGGACTAGTGTTGAATAGAAAATCGAGTTGTGGAACTATAAATAGAGTTGAGGATTAAACATAGAGTCGCGTGTCAGAGTTGGGTTAGAAATTAGTGTGGTGGAAGAGGAACAGGCCTATAAGGGTTTTCTCGAAGGAGGAAAGAACTATTTTGTTAAATAGAAAACCGAGTTGTGGAGTTGTAAATAGAATTGAGGATTGAACATAGAGTCGCCTAAAAATTTGTGTGGCGGAAGAGGAAAAGGATTATAAGGGCTT
Source organism: Tetrapedia diversipes (assembly GCA_033822845.1). NCBI lineage: Eukaryota > Metazoa > Arthropoda > Insecta > Hymenoptera > Apidae > Tetrapedia > Tetrapedia diversipes. The sequence continues at coordinate 24,214 of JAOPTO010001221.1, forward strand.
CCTCGAAAGAGAAAAGAACTAGTGTTGAATAGAAAATCGAGTTGTGGAGTTGTAAATAGAGTTGAAGATTAAACATAGAGTCGCGTGGCAGAGTTGGGTTAGAAATTAGTATAGTGGAAGGTGAAAAGGCCTATAAGGGTTTTCTCGAAGGAGAAAAGGACTAGTGTTGAATAACAAATCGAGTTGTGGAGCTGTAAAAAGAGTTGAGAGTTAAACATAAGATAGCGTACCAGAGTTGGGTTAGAAATTAGTGTGGTGGAAGAGGAAAAAGCCTACAAGGGTTTTCTCGATAAAGGAAGGAACTGGAGTTGTATAGAAAACCGAGTTGTGGATTTGTAAATGGGGTTGAGGATTGAACATAGAGTCGCGTGGCAGAGTTGGGTTAGAAATTTTTGTGGTGGAAGAGGAAAAGGCCTATAAGGGTTTTCTCGAAAAAGGAAGGAACTACTACTGTATAGAAAACCTAGTTGTGGAGTTGTAAATAGAGTTGGGGATTAAACATAGAGTCGCGTGGCAGAGTTGGGTTAGAAATTAGTGTGGCGGAAGAAGAAAAGGCCTATAAGAGTTTCCTTTAAAGAGAAAAGGGACCAGTGTTGAATAGGAAACCGAGTTGTGGAGTCGTAAAAGGAGCTGAAGATTAAACATAGAGTCGCGTGACAGAGTTGAATATACAATTTACTGTATACCATATATTTTTGCCATTATTCAAATTAATAATAATAAATAATCCTAAGAACCTTTTTTCTACATTATTATTTTCCTTCTCGTGGTCACCGTCTTCGTTTTCCTCTCCGCGTCTTGTTGACGCTCGTCCAAAGAATCGGACCTCGTATCTCTCGACACGATGGAATGGCGGCCACCTTGCAGTGCCATTTTCTCCATCCGCGGCGACCAAGTGACGTCCTCAACCTCGGCGGTATAAAGGAAAACACACGCTCGTGTCCGTTGTGCCCGTTTCCGCGATAACACCGACGCTGCTGCTGCTCTTTTCCACGAGGATCCGCCGCGAGACGAAGAAACGGGACGCCCGCGAAGGTAACGTCTCTGAAATGCGCCCGGGACAAGTGGCTGCGAGCAATCCTGTTAAATTCGCGGCGTCGTTCGAGAAAGTTGCGGAAATATGCTTCGTCCCCCTGGTCTGGGAGCCTCGGGAATTTCCGGATTCGTTTCGTCGGGCAGGCGAACGAGAATTTGGGAAATTACTCGCCGGAGAGGGTGCGAGAGAATTTTGACGTATCGATTTGGACGACCGCCCGAGAAATTCTAGCTATTCACCTTGCGGCCTCGAGCGCTTAGAAAACGAAGAAATTCTTGGGATAGAAAAATGTGTCGGGGCTTCCGGAGAACGCTTCAATTTTGAAAGATTCGTGTGCTCGTAATTTGGGAGGAATAAAAATTTCGAAGAATGGTTCGCGAATTTTTTGAACGGAGCATGTGGTTTGAAATTTGAGATAGAGGTTCGTTTTTAAGTTTCTCCTTCACGATCTCGATTCTTAGTCGAGATCTTGGGATGTCAATTGAAACAAGTCTGCTTATCGTAATAGTAATCTTCTCAACACTCATCTCTTTCCAAATATTTTGCGGCTTACTAATAATTCATCCATGTCCTTTGATCCCTAAGTCCCACGTACTTCATTGAACTCCAAATTTTCCTCACTTTATCTCATTTCTACTACTCCGTTTTCCCAATTCTTAAAAGGAGTAGAACGAAACCCAGAAAGCAAACTTGTTCTAGAACAGTCTTATCGTATAGCTGTATTAAATTTGATTAACCTCGCCGTACAAAACTCTTTTCTTAAAAATCCCTCACCCATTACACTCATTCCTGCTACCGAGAATACAACACTATAGCACCCAGCAAAATGATAATACACTCTGTGACTTTCACATTCTATTCTCATAACATCGTAAAATTATAAAACAAATTTGATTTTGCAGAAAAAGATTAGTACTAGTCAGAAAACTGTTCTTGAAAATATAGGAAAGATATAACTATCTTTGAAATGAATTCGGAAATGTAAGAAAAATTTGGATTCGACGAACAAAAATCTTTTCATTCTCAAACAACAAAATTTTATTCATCTATCACGTTATCCTGATTATTTTTCACAAAAATAAGTTCGCGGAAAATTCACAAACAATGAAATTTTATTCATCTATCACTTTATTCTGATTATTTTTCACAAAAATAAATTAGCAGAAAATTCACAAACAACAAAATTTTATTCATCTATCACTTTATCCTGATTATTTTTCACAAAAATAAGTTAGCGGAAAATTCACAAGCAACGAAATTTTATTCATCTATCACTTTATCCTGATTATTTTTCACAAAAATAAGTTAACGGAAAATTCACAAACAACAAAATTTTATTCATCTATCACTTTATCCTGATTATTTTTCACAAAAATAAGTTTTAGCGGAAGATTCACAAATAACAAAATTGTATTCATCTATCACGTTATCCTGATTATTTTTCACAAAAATAAGTTTTAGCGGAAGATTCACAAATAACAACATTTTATTCATCTATCACTTTATCCTGATTATTTTTCACAAAAATAAGTTAGCGGAAAATCCGCAACAAACAAACATAACCTACAATCCATTTTCATCCACACTACTAGAAAAAAGGGATATGCTTCGTATGAATACGAGTGCAAAATTTGCACACATTTGCAAATTTCAAGGAACATTGAAAATCGCATGACGTATCATCATTCTCTCGCGTACCATAGATAGACGCATGGAACGAGGGGGTAAGGAGGGGGTTGTGCAACGTAGGGTAGAAAGGGAAACAGAGGAAGCCGGCACGTTTCTCGATTATCCGTATTTACGGAAATTCCGTGCACGTTACACCCGATAACTTTCGTAACGGATTACTCGTCGAAAGTTTCCGGCGTCGCGGGAGGGGGGGGGAGAGAAAGGGGTAGACAGAGCTCACCCCGATAAACTACACCGAGCGAATCGTCAATGCAGTCAAATGGACCTCGGAGGGTTTGGCTCAAAGGGACGGAAACGTGTCCGTTCCTCGGGAATTTTCATTTCACGGAATTTCTCGGCGACTCGGCTTCCGGTAGTTTACACGGTCCGCCCTTCTTTTTCTTTGCTGGATGCAGGGCCACGAGCGTGTTGGCCGACCTCTTAGAATGTTTTTCTCGGTGAATAAGCGACCCCACTCTCGATTATGGAGCACAATGTCAGGTTTGCTTTGTCCCTTTTTTCTGGCAATCATTATTTTTCTTCGTTGAGAATCGTTGAGATTCGTTATGATAGAGCAGTTGAGTTGAAAGATGGAAATAAGTATTCTGGGTTAGTGTGCTCTCCTCTTGACTCGATTCATCGACGTTATCCTTATCGTCCAGATTAATCATTCAGAATTCTTATAATTTTATGAAAAAAGGTGGATCTATAAAAATTATAAGTAATTCTGCAACGTCATTTTTCTTATTTTCTGTATGATATGTAGTATCGTGTGGTGTTAGAAGGAAGTCTTATAGAAGGAACAAGGTTCTTAATGGTTACGGTTATAAAAACAAAAATGATAATAACTATAATTCGGTAACTCATTCATCCTTGCAGAGTGAAGTACCTCTCTTGCTCCTATGCTATCTCCAGACAGGATTTTTTTTACAGTAAAACACTGCATGCGCCTAGTATGATCAAATTTTGCATTTTATTTTTACAGCTTTTCTTTGTAAACACGTAAAAATGTTACCAAACGAAATTTTACCATTTTTATCTGCTTTATATTTACAAATTTGTTCAATTAAATTATGACCGACAAGTACAGTAGCAGACAGAAGTTTAAGAGTTTTATTGTCTGTAGATTCATTTTTATTGTTATTATGGTAGAACACTATTTACTGATTAGCATAGAATGCAAATTTCGTTTATCATGCTGTAGGGTACGTATAAAGGTCCCTGTACCTGGCTGGATAAAATAAGCGTACTGACCATTATTGCCGGCACTGAGCGAAATCATCGGGCCGGCGTAACGGAATGGTCCCAGGGATTTTCCCTGGCCCCCCTTTCCCAGTTTTTCTGGAAGGTTGTCGTAGCGTCCCTTTTTGGCGTGAGTCGAAATGCGGACGCCTAAAAAAGCAGTTAGCAGCTAACCGCCAATACAGGCACTTCTGCATTTCTCGCGACTTCTTCATGTAATTCAATGTTATTTTTCTGCGTGTTTGTTTGAGTATTAATAAATAGTTTATCGCCGTTAATATTTCTTTTTATACCCAGTTCAAGATCCTAACATTCTAAAATGCTATTCCTTATAAATTAGTTACTTTAATTTCATTGACTCTTTGGTCTTAAACCTTTGTCCGTTACTGTAAATACTGTAAACGGTTAAATATATTAATTTAACGTCATATACACATACCAAACAAATACCAGCGATGCATAAATAATCTTCGTACTCATTACAAGCTGAGGAGTACATTCTTTATGAAATTCCTGCGAAGAACCTTCGCCGCGAAACGTTAAAATGGCTTCTGCGAGCAGAAGTTCGGAAAAAATTGGAAAACTTCAGGGAACGTAACGTAATGTAATGTAATGAAGAGGTTACGAAGTTACAAGGGTAAACTGGCGCTGATGCAGTTTTCCAGCGAAGATGGAAGCTCGTTCCTTCCTCTCTTTCACCCCTCCCCCCCCCCGCCCTTCGTACACTCGAATCGATTTATCGTCGAGGTAGCGGAACGTTACTTAACGAAATCGGCGAAGAAATTATTTCGTCGGGCAACGTATAAAAGTGGCCGGGTGAAAAGAATACCGGCAATCTCGCGGCAATTACGTAAGACGCGATTTCGTTATCGTCGATCCGGATCCAAACCGTGAGACCTTTCACGTTTCGGTTGTTAGGTATCGGGCGAGTTCCCCGTCTGTTGTGCACCAATATCCGAAAGCGACGCTTATTGCCGGCGATTGAGAATCGAAACGTGCAAACCCTCCCGCCAGCTACCAAAGCTACTGGATCGGGAAAAGGAGTGAAGCCGAAGGAGAGGAGAGGGCTGATCCTACGGTCAACACAATAAAAGCCGGGTCGATTAAGAAAGCTTAAGACTTATTCACGATCCAGTTAACGCCACGGCCTACCTTACGGCCCCTTAAACGTTTTTCCAGCGATGAAATCGATCTTTCGATTCGTCGTGCACTTTCCTTTAACCCTGGACAACTGAACTTAAATTAGCGTTGCTCTGTAACTAGTCATTCGACTTGCAGACTACATTAAACAACACATGTATATTCTTATATTTCCCTTATTTATTTGAAACAAATGACACTTCAAGTTTTGCATTTGATGTATTTCGTTTTGTGATCGTGATTATTTGAAGTCAGCGAGTTTTATTTACTTTCTCTACAACTTTTCTATGATATTTGTCTTGCGTAACTGTATTTTTGTGATACCTTGAGACTTACAGAACCCAATGCCTTCATTTACTCATACTTTTCCACAAACGAAAGTAAACGCTTTTTTAACACTAGACTGCCGAATGTTAGGTATATCCCTATTTTGCCTGGAACGAGTCAATTTGACTCAAACATGAAAATTGAAGTTTCTAAAAAAAATAAAACTTTATTTTAAGAAAAGTTTATTCAAAACAACGTTTATATGTATATTCTGTTTTTAAAATATATTATTCGTAGATTTTTTTATTACATTTAGCAGAAACACCTTTACTTCTATTCTTTTCATTTAATACTTGAATTTGACGAAATCATAAGTAAGTCAAATTGACTCACTCCGGCAACCTACTGTTAACCTCTTTTACTATATCATTGAAACGAATAAGGATTGCGTTTCTAATTTACTCATACTTTTCCACAAACGAACGCAAAGAGTATCGCCACCTTTCGTCCAACAAAGTCTCAAAACCGTTCGCTTTTTCGTTTCAAGTGTTTGAAACTTGGTATCGCGCACGAAGATTTTCGTAGCCATTTGTACGTCACTGGCGAGGGAGGAATCAGAATAAAAGCGCATCTGGTGAAAGTAAACCCTTTTTTAACCTCCCTTTCTGTATTATTACCATAAATAAGATTGCGTTTCTAATTTACTCATACTGTTCTAAAAACGAACGCAAAGAGTATCGCCACCTTTCGTCTAACAAAGTCTCAAAACCGTTCGCTTTTTCGTTTCAAGTGTTTGAAACTTGGTATCGCGCACGAAGACTTTCGTAGCCATTTGTACGTCACTGGCGAGGGAGGAATCGGAATGAAGGCACATCCGGTGAACCCTGCCAAGTTTACACTGCGACACGGTCGCGTTAATTCCAAGGACAGATCCCTTGGATAACAAGAATCGTCGATGCGCTCGTAGAACCGGGTGCCGGTTCTTCCAGACGCTCGCCGCGGATTTCCACGATTTTAATCCGGACGGGCCGGGGATTCGACTTGATCCAGCAATTCCCGTCAGCAGCCCGCCACTGCAAACAGATTCAACCCCGTTCTCAAACCACGTTGTAACAGCGCCCCGATTCTCATCGGCCCGACCTGATTTCGCTTCGTGTTCCTCCGCTAATCATTTGCTTTAACTCGCGGAAGATCTCTTGATTAATGGTAATAATTAAATTTACGGTTAAATGTTTGTCGAGGTTTCGAAAATTTTCCTACCCCAATAATACTAATTGCAAGGGGTATTGAGTAGGGTTTAAGGGTAAATAAAAATGAAGTTAGACGAATCGTATGGACAACGACCACTTAAAAGTTGGATGAAATAGGTAGGTTGGTAGAGATATATCTTGAATTTCTGCAACTTGAATATTGGTAGATTGGAAGAGCTACATTTTGAATCTCCACGACTTGAATATTGGTAAGTTGAAAGAAATACAACTTGAATATTGGTAGATTGGAAGAGATACATCTTGAATCTCCACAACTTGAATATTGGTAGGTTGAAAGAAATACATCTTGAATCTCCACAACTTAAATATTGGTAGGTTGAAAGAAATACAACTTGAATATTGGTAGATTGGAAGAGATACAACTCTAATTTCTACAACTTGAATGTTGGTAGATTGGTAGAGCTACATCTTGAATCTCTACAATTTGAATATTGGTGGGTTGAAAGAAATACAACTTGAATATTGGTAGATTGGAAGAGATACATCTTGAATTTCTACAACTTGAATATTGGTAGGTTGAAAGAAATACAACTTGAATATTGGTAGGTTGGAAGAGATACATCTTGAATTTTTACAACTTGAACATTGGTAGATTGGAAGAGATACAGCTTGAATCTTCACAACTTGAATATTGGTAGATTGGTAGATATACATCTTGAATTTCCACAACTTGGATATTGATAGATTGGTAGAGATACATCTTGAATCTCTACGATTTGAATATTGGTAGATTGGTAGAAATACATCTTGAACCTCTACAATTCAAATATTGGTAGATTGAAAGAGATACATCTGATGATTAAATATTTGATTTGACCTCTTTGCTTATTAGTTTGAGTACACAGAAATAGATATTATTGTACTGTTTTAAATATTCGATAAACAATCAAAGATTTGTTAAAATTGCATAGTCGAATTAAGGACTAGAATTTTTATAGTGTTCTTTAATTGAAATTTCTACACTAAGCAAATAATTGTATGATGTTTCATCAAACTCTGGTCTATTTTTGATCGTTTAGTATTTAAATTCTCTTTGAAACCGAAATAGCCTGGAATTTGATATACATAGAATGGTATATATGGGGTGTATACAAGGTAACTCTCTTTTAGATTTAGTCGACAGATCAGATATTCAACCGCGTACGTTCCGCGCAACAAGTTCAATTCCATTTCAGGTTGCGGCGTAATTGCCTCTGGTTTCACTTCGATCTGGTTCAGCTCATTTGATGCTCATCGCTATCCACTAACGTAAAATGATCCATAACGTTTCAATTATTACGATTTCACTTACTTATTTAACCCGTTACCGTATATCGAGATTATTTTTAATTGAGATTTTTAAATACGTCGAGTATATTTAGAATAACTAAATATTAAGTTAAAACTACATTCTGAAACTGATAACTATTTTTCAGAGTATTTTCTTTAACTCGTTAAATTTTTTTTTTTATATATATAATGAGAGAAGAAATGGGAATTTTTAATTTTCTTAACTATTGTAAAAGAGGATCAGAATTCCAAAAAGGTTTACTGACGGTAAATTAAAATTCTTGTGAATGTAATTTAAAATTCTTGAAAATGTAACATTTTCGAAGAAACTTGAATGCAACATATTAGTTACATGTTTTCCTTTTCGAGTAGAGTTTCGTCGATCTCTTTCCGGGGAAACTGCGCTCGAGAAGGTGCTTAATTTTTTCGATTCCCTTTTGGAAGGCAGTTTCCCGCAGCGAGTTCTTCCATTCGCTTTTAATTTCGAACTTTCACAATCTCGCAAACGCGATCCCTCGATTTCAATTGATTCGAGCCGCGTTCCCCGGGATTTACTTTCTGCGATATAAAATGAACCTTCATTCGGTTCACCCTTTCATTCGCGCACCGCGAAAGGGTAATTTGTCTTTTTTTTTTTCTTGCTTAACCATCCTCTCTCGACGACGAGAGTTCCGTTCCCCTTTAATCCTTGCAATATCAAATCTGTTTTTTTTTTTTTTAAATGGGAATTTTAAGAGGTGAAATTTTATATCTATCGCGTAGAAGCTTGTGATAATTTACAAGAATTTTTCATATTTTTAACTGTACACGAATATCATTTTAAAGTTATTTTTCCGTTTCTTTCCTGGCTCTAGCGAATCGAATTGTTACATTTGTATTTTTGCGTATAATTTGTGAAAGGTCATTGAATGTTTATAAATTATTTTGGACTACACTTGTCAATGGATACACTCTTATCTATATTTTTGAAAATATACAGTAGAAGCTTAAAATTCAAATGTTGATATAAATAAAATATACAATTAAATATATGCGAAAAACACAACGAATGAAATTAGTTTCATATTAATCAATCGCTATGGTTAACATAACAAATTTCTACTTTTTTTCTATGGAAGAGATCAAATTGAAAATCACACGAAAAAATACCGAATGTATAGAAAACAAATCTTTATTCATACAGTAGCGGACAAAAGTTCAAGACGGGAGAACAATTATAGAACATAGTTTTATGGTTTGCAAATATTACCTGTACATTCATTTTTATTGTTATTATTACAAATTTTGTTTATCGTGCTATTCCTTATAAATTAACACATTGACAGCCGGCGACCTGAGACATTTAAAGCCTGAGCGCCGGCCTTATTCGTTTATTTCTGATCATTGAATAGCCAAAAAAAATATTTAAAACATTATATATTTTCGTGAAATAGTGCATTTTATTTGCATATTCGTCATATACAATTTAACGTTAAAAAAAATCCACACCATCGTGGAGCAGTTACTCAAACGACAGACTCAGAAACCCGCGTTTTCGCGGGGCCGGCTGTCAATGTGTTAATTTAATTTCGTTGACTCTTGGGTCTTAAACTTTTGGCCGCTACTCTACCTTCTGCAAAAAATTATAATAAATTTTGAAAGCTTCACCATAGTGAATTTCTAGGGTTGTTATGAGTAATCACCAATTGGTCATTTTTATTACTCTTGTAGTTCTAGTGTTAAACGTTTTTTAGTTAACGGTCAGCCGAACGGATCTTCAATTAAAGCACGAGGACATCGATCGAAGGATACACGCATTAGGGGCGAGTGCAACTTTGTTATTGACCGGTGGGCAACTGGCCTTGGTCTCATGGAAACTGACCTGATTTTCCGTTGCGTTCTTCGTCAGGTATTGACGTCAAGTGACCTTTGCACGCTGCATCGCGCGGATGCTTTAATGCACGGTTTATAGGCCGTGGATGCATAACTAATTTTCTTGCCGATCGATGCCCACCACCGCAGCCGCCTCTTCCTCTCGTTTCAATTAATAAAAGCAGCCTCAATGAGGCGACATTGAAGGGACTGTGTGTGTGGGTGCACGCGAGCCCTCGTGAAGATTGCACGTCTACCGCGATAGCTTGTATCGTTTGTAAATAAACGGCAGTAAAATGAACCGAGGATTGTCGATAAATTGAGTAAATCAGTAAATTTACCTCTTTAAATTTTGTTTTTCAATACTACTAAAATTATCGATCAAATTGTTGGAACTCTCTTTTATAACCACGAAGGTAGAATACAAAATTTAACAATTTAAACCAACTGTAAACAAATTGCAAAGAAAATATTGCATTGATGCCGTTATTATGATAGAACACTATTTACTGATTAACTAATTTTGTTTATCATGCTATTCCTTATAAATTGATTAGTTTAATTTTTTTGACTCTTGGGTCTTATACGAGAGGATAATGCAGAACATGGTTTATGGTCTGCAAATATTATCTGTACATTCATTTTAATTATTATTATTATAGTAGAACACTATTTAGTGATTAACACAGAATGCAAATTTTGTTTATCATGCTGTTCCTTATAAATTAGTTAGTTTAATTTTTTTGACTATTGGGTCTTATAAGAGGATAATGCAGAAAATATTTTTATGGTCTGCAAATATTGTCTGTACATTCATTTTAATTATTATTATTGTAAAACACTATTTATTGATTAACCCAGAATGCTAATTTTGTTTATCATGCTATTCCTTATAAATTAGTTACTTTAATTTTTTTGACTATTGGGTCTTATAAGAGGATAATGCAGAACATGGTTTTATGATCTGCAAATATTGTCTGTACATTCATTTTTATTATTATTATGGTAAAACACTATTTATTGATTAACACAGAATGCTAATTTTGTTTATCATGCTATTCCTTATAAATTAATTAGTTTATTTTTTTTTACTATTGGGTCTTATAAGAGGATAATGCAGAACATGGTTTTATGATCTGCAAATATTGTCTGTACATTCATTTTGATTATTATTATGGTAAAACACTATTTATTGATTAACACAGAATGCTAATTTTGTTTATCATGCTGTTCCTTATAAATTAGTTAGTTTAATTTTTTTGACTATTGGGTCTTATAAGAGGATAATGCAGAAAATATTTTTATGGTCTGCAAATATTGTCTGTACATTCATTTTAATTATTATTATTGTAAAACACTATTTATTGATTAACCCAGAATGCTAATTTTGTTTATCATGCTATTCCTTATAAATTAGTTACTTTAATTTTTTTGACTATTGGGTCTTATAAGAGGATAATGCAGAACATGGTTTTATGATCTGCAAATATTGTCTGTACATTCATTTTTATTATTATTATGGTAAAACACTATTTATTGATTAACACAGAATGCTAATTTTGTTTATCATGCTATTCCTTATAAATTAGTTACTTTAATTTCCTGACTCTTTGGTCTTAAACTTTTATCCGTTACTGTATATTTTAATAACTCCTGGTTTCGCCAAATTTGACCCGGTTTCACCCGACCACCAGCCTGCGGACCAATGACGTCAGATGATCCTTCCGTCGAATCGACCGCGAAATCAACACAGAGCTTTAATCCCTCCATTGCAGAGGGAGCGGGTTGCTTTTCATTAAGCCACGAGCAATTAATATGTATAAACCCGTGTGTTTGGCTTGATGTGTCGCAATACGCGAATTTGAAATTGTATTTTTAAATCGATCACCGTGTTTGGCACTCTCAAAATGAATCTTCCTCTTGCTCGACGCAGAAATACACAGCTTAATTAAATTATCGATTGTCCATTCTGAATATTCAGAGTTTCGGGGATTTCTGTTGCACGTCGGACGAAATTGAATGCACGCCCGTTCCAAACAGACTCGAGGTTTCTAGTTTACCACTTTTTTATGGTTTGTCAACGATTTATGGATGCGTATAATTTTTAAATTTTTCAGAGCACAGGTTTACTTCGAATTTAAAACTCTTTATAGTTATTTTAAAACAATACCTGTTATTTTTTAAATAGTAATAAAAGGGTTCGAAAGCTTCTTTATTCCAGAATTTAAAAAAAAAAATCTAGGTTCTTAAATTATTGAAGATCTAATATTGTATCAACGTGACATTTTTAATTTGAAAATTATTTGTTAGTTAATCAAGATCGTTAAATTTTACTGCTCAGTGACATGTTTAAATTAGAAATGTTAACAAACGAAAATTCAACGATGCAGATTGACTGAATAATCATTGAAAATGAAATATAACGTTAACGTTGGTATTCAACGGATTAATAAATTAATGCATCTACTGTGAAGACAGCAATACATAATTGAATCTGTTTTATTAGGAACAATACTTAATCGTATAATATTCATTAAATTTTGGTAAGTCTGTTTTACTATTCTGTATTTACCAGTCTGTATTGCTAAATATATACTATTGTTCAAAAGTTTTTATGCACTTTTCAATTTATATGGTTTCTAAATTTTATCGTTAATTTTCCTATAATTCAAGAATTAATATCACACGAAATGATAACATTTTTATACTTGTTCGCAGATTCTTCAGTGGACAAATTTCTAAAAGAACAATACTCTAAATCCTTTCTTTATTTAAATTCCTGCGGTGCTTACAAACTTTCAGCCAATTGTGTGCTTATAATTCTGTAAATACAATATCCGCCAATGATCAGACTGCTATTTTTTATACAAATTAAAATTTCGCGAACACAATTACCCCTTTGTACTCGAAAGGTGACCGTTACTCGTCTAATAATAGTGACTTTAAAGATTTTCAAATTCAAAATATTTACTAAGATTTGCCTATACTAAAAGTCATTTAGTTTAGTTAAGTCGTATCCTAAAATTTACATATATAACTATTAAACAAACTAACTAAAATCTGAAAATTTGCGAAACTATCATTTGGTGATTAACAGTCATCTCTCGAGCGCAAAGGGTTAAATAAAAATGAAATTCGAATAAAGATATTCGCCCACTGGTTTTCCTCACGCTCCAGTTTCCCCCAAATACATAAAATTCCACGATCCAGCGAACGATCAACTCAGAGTAGACGAAGCTTTCTATAATCGGTCATCGTCGACCGCATTTAAGCAAATCACACCTCCATCGAATCGGTCCGCCATCTCGCTTAATTTCCAAAATCCACCGTCCGGACCCGTATCGGCAGCAAATGGAATCAATTTGTCTCTCCTCCCATCCGGTTCCTTTCGAATTCCAGTTTAATTCGCACTTGCAGCCCTTTGCAGTCGATGATATAGGTTATGACCTGCGCTCACGTGCGTGCAACCGCGTGTAGATGTAGTGGTTTCGTGCGGGTATGCACACACATATACACACACAATGCACACACACATACACATACATGCATATACACACAATGCACACGCACACATATACACACATACACATACACACAATGCACACACGTATACATACATACACATATACACAATGCACACGCACACATATACACACATACACATACACACAATGCACACACGTATACATACATACACATATACACAATGCACACACATACAAATACACACAATCCACACACATATACATACATACACACAATACACACACATATGCATACATACACACAATCCACACATATATACATATGCACGTATATACACACAAAATTCACACACATATGCACGTACAATGCACACATATACATACAGACACACGTATACACCCTCATGTATACATATAGATATACACAATGCGCACACACAGCCACGTGGCCATAAAGAGGACTGGTACGCAATCGGCCACGTACGGGGCGTGCACGCACAAAGGGATATTCACGTGGCAGAACGTCTCGTGCACGGAAATGCAGCACTCTGCACGGTTCACGGAATGCATTTCTGTGATTGCTATCAGACACGGGGCCGCTGCTCGTCAGAATGGAACGTGGATTCGGGAATCCCGATCCAGAACGTGTCCCGTCCACCGTCCGCGGTCTTTCGTGCAGGCATGCGGGAATAAATCGAATAAATACGTTTCCAAATAGTTTTTGTTCCAGTTAATTCATTTGTATAAAATAGCTGCGATATTTGCGGCATCTGTCGCCTGTGAACGGTATGCACGCGAGACCGTGTGCAAATGACTGGGCAAGGAGATTTGTTTTTCTGGAGTAGTTGATGCAGAAATTGTTTCAGGGAACGTTTATGCAGATAATAGGAAACTTGGTAGAGAGTTATGAAGTTATTAAGGAAAAATTGATGTTTGCTTCGTCGAATGAAATAGTATACGATCGATTACAGAAGTCTGTGTAAGTATGTACACTGGATGAATTTTAAACATTGAAATATAAAGAACATGGGTCTCGAATATTTCATTACCATTTTTACTATCAATGAATTAGCATTTATCGATTTATTAGGTGGAATTAAAAGAATTCTGAGACAGTGATGATGTTTCTTAGAGCTTTGTTTAAAAGAAAAAATAAATAAGCGAAAGTATAAGGAACCGTAAAAAATTTGAATACAATTTCTGACAATCGCTTCAAAGTATCTTCTAGTCAAATAAGATAATGCAGTCATAGCTTCAATAATTTCGTTTACAATCTTATTCTTTTTTTGACAAAGTGTGTTTGACAGTCAACTTTCAAATTAATCGTGCAATTCCTTCAAATTGTCTTCCAGTCACATACTAAAATGCAAGTATAGCTTAAATAATTTGGTTTACAATGTTATTCCTTTTTTTGACAAAGCGTGTTTGATAGTCAACTTTCAAATTAATGATACAATCGTTTTAAACTATCTTCTAGTCATATAAAATAATGCAGCCATAGCTTGAATAATTTCGTTTACCAAACCTATCCCATTTTTTGTTAAAGCGTGTTTGACAGTCAACTTTTAAATAAATCGTACAACCCCTTCAAACTATCGTCTAGTCGCATAAAATAATGCAGCCATAGGTTGAATAATTTCGTTTACCAAACCTGTTCCGTTTTTTGGCGAAGCGAGTATGACATTCAACTTTCAAACAAATCGAACAAACCCCTTCAAACTATAGTCCAGTCGCATAAAATAATGCAGCCATAGGTTGAATAATTTCGTTTACCAAATCTGTTCTGTTTTTCCGCGAACCGTGTTTGACATTTAACTTTCAAATAAATAATACAATCGTTTTAAACTATCTTCTAATCATATAAAATAATGCAGCCATAGGTTGAATAATTTCGTTTACCAAAACTATCCCATTTTTTGGTAAAGCGTGTTTGACAGTCAACTTTCAAACAAATTGTACAACCTCTTCAAACTATCGTCCAGTCGCATAAAATAATGCAAGTATAACTTAAATAATTTGGTTTACAATCTTATTCCTTTTTTTTGACAAAGCGTGTTTGATAGTCAACTTTCAAATAAATCGTACAACCCCTTCAAACTATCGTCCAGTCGCATAAAATAATGCAGCCATAGCTTGAATAATTTCGTTTACCAAACCTATCCCATTTTTCGGCAACGACTATTTGACAGTCAACTTTCAAATAAATCGTACATCCCCTTCAAACTATCGTCCAGTCGCATAAAATAATGCTGCCATAGGTTGAATAACTTCGTTTACCAAACCTGTTCCGTTTTTCGGCGAAGCGAGTATGACATTCAACTTTCAAACAAATCGAACAAACCCCTTCAAACTATCGTCCAGTCGTATAAAATAATGCAGGTGTAGCTCGAATCATTTCGTCTACAATATTTTATCCGATTTATTCTTAGCCCGATTCTCCTCTCGTCCTCGCGACGTTCTTTTGTCTACCCGGTCTCCTCTTCGTCCCTCGCGGGATCTCACCTGACGGCGACCACCGAGGCGGGCCTCTCGCGTTCGTTTTGTCCGGATCCCCGATTCACCGGGTCACGGAGCCACTAAAAACGCTTGTTTATCGATTCGTGGACCGGGGAACGTTTGACAACGCTCGCGAGCTCGTCGCGGCTGCTGCAGAGGGAAATAAAAAGCGGGAGGGATCCCTCCTGTGTTTGCGCGGCGAACGCGCGGGCTAAAATATTTGTCTTTGCTACGGGGCGCGTGAAATACGGGTGAATATTGTAAAATATTTTTCCGCGACGCGCGTAATATTTCGAGGCGTCTCTTGCCTCTGCTCCCGGGGCTGGGGTTCGGGGTCCCTTTGAAACAAAGTCAGATTATCCTGTTGCGTTTTGCGGGGAACGGGTTCTCTGTTAAAACGATCGGCGGCGCGCAGATCTTTTATTTCCCTTTTCTCGCCGCGGCACACACGTTTTACGATACCATAAAGTTTAAAGGGGCGTGTTCTACTGGTAAATCTTTCGGAAAAATGCGCTTTTCTGCTTTGCGTTTTCTTCAAGGATAGTGTTTCGGGAACGCACACCGGTGGCCGACGGTTTTGGATAGGCTACGTGTTATGAGAAACGCAACTGGAGTAGCACCTCACTTATTCGAACGTGTATTATTTGAATATTGCACCTGGATACTTTATTAGCTGAATTTAATGTCACGTTATGATAGTTTATTGTCCGATCGTCTTAAACTTTTGTCCGCTACTGTACCTACTACGTTCAATGAGAATCGATAGGAAATCTAAGCAATTGTGCGTGAAAATAACATATACAATTTATTTATACAACTATTAACACTAAAACATGACAAAATATAATATAATATATATATCTTCAGTATATTTAATATTATGTTATATTTGTTATTTGTTTATTGTTATTTTTTTTATATTGAAGATATATATATATATATATTATGTTATATTTGTTATTTGTTTATTGTTATTTTTTTTTTATATTGAAGATATATATATATATTATGTCATATTTGTTATTTGTTTATTGTTATTTTTTTTTATACTGAAGATATATATATTATGTTATATTTTGTCGTGTTTTAGTGTTAATAGTTGTATAAATAAATTGTATTTGTTATTCCCACGCACAATTGTTTAGTTTTCCTATCGATTCTCGTTGAACGTAGTAGGTACAGTAGCGGACAAAAGTTTAATACGAGCGGACAATAAACTATCATAACGTGACATTAAATTCAGACAATAGAGTATCCAGGTGTAATATTCAAATAAAAAATGAATATATATCTTCAGTATATTTAATTTTTATATCAATAATTCTCGTTACTATGATTACTGTTATAACACTGACTGTCTTTTTATTGCTGCTCTCTCTGTCAATATCATACACATACAAATCACATAGATCACAATTCCCTACACTCATTCCACAACACGAACCTTAAAGTCTACTCATAGTTTATCCTTATCATTACTCACCCTTCCATACAAACATCTTTCCTCATACCCCATACTCTATGATAACCATACCACCACAAGTTGTAAGCTTTAAAAAATTATAAAATTTAGTGATAAAGAGGATAAAAGACACACGAATATTTAAGCAAACTATTAACTTTCTTAATGTCCATTTCAAATAAATGAAGTTTAGTATGGAAAATAGTAATTAAAAGTTCTATTAATCAAGAATTCTTTTATTCGAACATTTTTGTTCCTGTTAGTTCATATGTGAGAGACTGCACTGTATTTTTAAATATTATATTTAGAGAAGTCTTTTCGTCGAAAGTTATCAAAACATTGAAATCTCTCACTTTAGCGACGTTTACAGTACCAATTTTGAACTGAACTTTATTTCAGGCAAAGGCTGTTTTTCTCCAACAGTCGTCAGTTTTCATTACTTGTCTGTAAAAAAAATTTGTGAACATCGTTGATGCATGAATAAATACGAATGTAAAATACAGATAGAGAAAGTTGTTTTACAGTTTGTCTGTAAAAAAAAAATTCCGTGAAAGGTTTACAAAAACGTGTTCCACGGTAGAACACCATCGAGGAAACTTTTTATTTCCCTTTTCTTCTTTCTCGTACATACGTTTTATGATACCGTGCCATTTAAACGACGTAACAGTGTGTAACAGAGCAGAGAATCGACGTTTTACGGGTTCTCGCGTCCTTTCTTCTTTAATTGAGAGCGTAACGAGTCACCTTGAGACGCGTCATCTCACGCGAGACCATTGTTCAACCCTCTAACCTGATAAATCGACGAAGCTATGCCATTTTCTCATGCAAATAAGGGCCGGCTTACATCCAGGCACACGAGTCTAGAACGTAACTCACCGTGTACTTGAAACGTTTAATTTTTAAGCAAATACGGTCACGAGCGTGCAATTAAAAACGCTGATTACGTTATATCTTTTCGTGCAATACACTTCACCTTGCAAATGTAACCTGTATTATGAATACCTATTCGTGTTCTATGATCTGATTAGCGAGTGCTATCGTTTTGGCTTGTGGTAATAAAATTACTTGCCTCCCGGTTTTTATCGGGCACAGCGAAAACGCGTTAACTGAATTCGATGTTCGTCACCGGTGTTCATAAAAATATCCGGGAAATTATTATTTGATGTTTAATAAAATCGTAACTACAAAAATATATTTATTGTTAGCAGAGATACAAATCCATTAACGTAAACGAATTTTTGGACAATTAATTTTTATGAAATTTTTGTGTAAGGTATAGTTCATAAAAAAATGATGTAGTTTCATTAGAAAGTTGAAAAAGTTGCATTAATATTGAAATTATTGTTGATAATAATTAAAAATTAATAATTTTATTTATCATGCTATTCCTTACAAATTAGTTTAATTTCGTCGACTCCTCGGTCTTAAACTTTTGTCCGCTACTGTACCGATAAAAGGACAATGTGCAACATAATTTTATGGTCTGCAAATATTATCTGTGCGTTCATTTTTATTATTATTATTATAGTAGAACACTATTTATTGATTATCACAGAATGCAGATTTTGTTTATCATGATATTCCTTAGAAATTAGTTTAAGTTCTTCTGGTCTTAAACTTTTGTCCGCTATTGTACTGATGAAAGTACAATGTGGAACATAATTTTATAGTCTGCAAATATTGTCTGTACATTCATTTTTATTATTATTACGATAGAACACTATGTATTGATTAGCACAGAATGCAAATTTTTTTTATCATGATATTCCTTATAAATTAGTTTAATTTCTTTTGGTCTTAAACTTTTGTCCGCTATTGTACTGATGAAAGGACAATGTGGAACATAATTTTATAATTACTATTTATTGATTAGCACAGAATGCAAATTTTCTTTATCATGCTATTTTTTATAAATTAGTTTAATTTTTTTGATTCTTTGCTCTTAAACTTTTGTCCGCTACTATTGTATACTATACTACGATATCACACTATACCACGACCTCCTCGAGATGGCACGAAACGATTTCGACGAACTCCATGTGACACCGCAGTGGCCTTGAAATCTAATCGAGTCGAACCGCAACCCTCTGTCGTGACCGAGATTGCGGTTTCGCGGCATGCACACGACCGGGCCGGTGCAACCCGTTCTCGACGACTGTTGCGAGCGTTAAGAAAGACGAAGACAGCCGATTATCGAGACATCGATGAGAAATACGGCCAGGTAACGTTCTTCGACGCCGACGATGCCTCAACGTCCCGTTCGATGCGCGCGAGCTATGTTTCAGGGGATTTCAGCGTCGCGAACTCGCTGAAACATGCTCGTCTCTTTTGCTTGATTTTTCGTAATAATTCAGGTTTGCATGTAACTGATTAATGCTAGATTTACGAACATTTCCTGTATATCTATTATAGGAAAGTTCTATAAAATGTAGAACGGAAGATGGAATTCAGGTGTGAAAAATAAAAGTGAAGCGATTAAAATACTAATAAAAGTATATTTAAAACAATTTAACAAAAAACAACTTAAACGGCTTTACAACTTAGCAACTTCAACACTCTTTCTACGTTCACAATCAAAACCTTTCTTCTACGTTAGTCGTTAGTCGTTAGTCGCAAACTACACAGTTCTTTGCTCTACGCTGGCTACTTAGCTTCTGACTTCACCGTCCAATACTTTCTGCATTGTGCTCGCATTTTCCCCGTCATATATTCTTCCAAACACTCGTTTCCTTTCATTCTAATTGTCAACCTTTTTCAGTCTACGCATTCGATCACGACCACCCAGAATTTCTCAGTCGCACTGTTTTCTCAAGTTTTCATCTTTCACGCCTTAGAAACATTCGAGCCCAAACATTTTGCGTTCGCACGACAATCGCCCAACTCAAGTACTCTTCAGACTTTTCCAGACTCGCATCCACTCGATCGCATTCCTACACTATTTATAATATACCTATATTAACCCTTTGCACTTGAGAGGTGACCGTTAATCGTTTAATGATACTAACTTCAAAAATTTTCAAATTCGAAATATTTACTATGATTCACGTATATTGAACTTCATTTAGTTTAGTTAAGTGGTATATTAAAATTTACATATATGACTATTTAACGTCCGGGTCTGAACTAACGTCTGAAAATTTGCGAAACTATCATATGCTAGGATTACGATGTCCCATGAGAGGGGACAGCCGAGTGCGAAGGGTTAACTCTAGATTGTCGGACGTTGGGTATATACCTATTCTGCCTGAAATGAGTCAATTTGACTCAAACACAAGTTTAAAAAAAAATAAAACTTTATTTTTAAAAAGGTTCGTTCAAAACAATTTTTACATATATATACTGTTTTTAAAATACATTTTCCGCAGATTTTTTTATTACATTTAGTACAAACGCCCTTCTATTTCTTCTACATGATACTTGACAAAATCACAAGTGAGTCAAATTGACTTAAAGAATAGGTAAATATAATACATCGAACAGAATTTAAAATTGCAGAGTTGAGAGGAAATTAGATTTAGGTATATTTGTAACGCTCGATCAATAAAAGTCAGCAAACACTGTTGATCATAATAATAATTACTTTTGCAAATTTACCTAGTGTTAAACGTGGGTTAATTCACATTCTGTGAAATTTTTTAATAGTTTTTGGTAAATATAATGTGAACAGAATTATGGTTAGTGTGTGGTTAATGTAATTAGGATGTTTATGTTGCGATTATTCTTATGATGTTACTAGTATGTTATTGTTATCATTGTGGTATTAACTTATTATTATTGTTATACCATATTTGTAATGATTGCTTAGTAGTGATATACTTTTAGTAAATTTAGTCTCTTTCAGTCAACAGATATACTTTTTAATTTAATTACACCGTTAATTAATAAGATATATACAATTATTTTATCCTTCGAACAGCTAGAAAATATTTTTGAAAAACATTCGATTTTTTTAATTTTGCCTGCAAGAAATCAATATGAACTTTCTGAACGATATAATATTAGTGTAACGACTCGGTATTAGTAAATCATAAGAGGGCCACTTTAAAGTTGTTGAAGTGTACAAGTAAATAGCCTTATAAATTTATTTCACGCGAATTTCCTTCGAATTTATCGTCGCAAAGGTGATAATAAAAATTCGAAGCACGAGTGTTTTGCTAGATTACGACTTGTGATCGAGAAATCCCATCGATGTTAGAAGGAAGAAACGAAGAAGGAAATAAAGAGAACCAGATTTTCCATGTAAACGGGTCAAAAGTTCCTCGTCCCTAGCCTCTAGACGTATCAAACGCGATCGTAAAAAATTAATCGCCCGGAAAGCGGAAGTGTGTCGGCGGCGGTAGTCTATTCTCGTGGACGGTTATACCCTCCGAGTTGATGCATTATCGAGGTTGTTGCACTGTTCGGAGTTCGACGACAATTGTCTTTTATTAGAAATGTTCTTAGCCAACGTTCGTTTAACTGAAATTATCATAAAAAAGATCCATCCTAAAAGTGGAGACAAAAATCGATCCTGTTACAATTTAACAGCACTTGATCTACGATTTAAATTATTTTTAAATGTAAAAATGTTTCGAAGCACAGTGCTTGGTTTATTAAAATATAAAATGTCATAATAATACAACTTGCAAATATCACTTAAGACCACGATGGTTAACATTTTTCAATACAGCGGGCTATATCTTTATAAAAAAAAAGAAAAGATAAAAAAAGATGAGATGGAACTACTATTTTGTGTTACTATCTATATCCGTCAACATACAGTAGCGGACAAAAGTTTAAGACGACAGAATAATGCAAAACATAGTTTTATGATGTGCAAATATTGTTCATACACTTATTTTTATACTTTATTTTATCAATCTCGAATCTTGCCATCTCATTATTTTTTTAATAAATATCTTAACACTTAAATTTCATTAACAGTTAATGTACAGTAGCAGACAAAAGTTTAAGACGACAGGACAATGCAAAACATAGTTTTATGATATGCAAATATTATTCATATACTTTTATCGTGATTATGGTAAAATGCTATGTATCGATTAGCATAGAATACAAATTTTATTTATACTGTTATTTCTTACTAATTAATTAATTTATTTTCTTTGACCCTTTGGTCTTATTGTTCATCTATTCATTTTTATTGTCATTATGGTAAAATGCTATGTATAGATTAGCATAGAATACAAATTTTATTTATACTGTTGTTTCTTACTAATTAATTAATTTATTTTCTTTGACCCTTTGGTCTTATTGTTCATCTATTCATTTTTATTGTCATTATGATAGAACGCTATGTGTCGATTAGCATAGAATACAAATTTTATGTATACCGTTATTTCTTATTAATTAATTAATTAATTTTTTGTTAGCCTTTGGTCCTAAACTTTTGTCCGCTACTTATTGTACTTATTCAAAACCGAATTCAATGATTTTTCAATAAACTCGAAAATTGGATAGTATCAATGATACAGGATCAGTTTCCGTCTTTTTTCACAAAAAAGCAGAGCACGAACGCGGCTTTCGTATGTATTCCTTCGTTTCCGCTGTTTCAAACCTCCCCCGTCCACTTTATTCACCGTGGCACCGTGAATATTCGTTTCGTCGGGCATTAATAATTCTTCGCTTTAATTTGAATCCCCGTTCGAGGCTACATTGTCGCAGGGACAACAATAACAGCCGTATATCGTGTTCATTTCGTAAAATAATAATAACTGCGCCGGTGACGCGGCTGGAATATCGGTTGCCACGTAATTAGATCGCGCGGGATTACGGGAACTAAACAAATCCGTCCCTCTGGCTGGCGCACCTGCGAAAACACCGGCCGAAACCCGATTTAATCACGCCGATCGGAGATCACGCATCGACCGATTTCAAATCGAATCGTTTTCGCAGTTGTCGTTTGGCGTTCGAGACCTTCATTGCAAACGTGTTCTGGTTTTGTCGCGATCCAACTGTGCAGATACAGTCACGGATCGCTAAAGGGCTGAAAGTTTGAAAGCACTCTTTAGGATGTTAGGATCGCTTGTGAATTGAAAATGTTGGTAACAACAATTGTAAACTATTTATTAATGTGGGTTCTGAAAGGAAAACACGCGAGGTAATTGATGGTTTTATTTACAAAATACGGAAGAACTATACATATGAAAAAACCACAAAACATGCACGCCGGGAAAAGTGACAGCAAAACCAACAAACTAACGTAAAAACACAGGAATAGCGTCTTTACGTGAACATAGCAAATAATTAAATGTAAATGACGTTAGAACAAGAAAAAGAGAACCACGAATATTCTGGAATGCGTAATTTGAATATTCACATTCCAACAGTATAAATTTCTAATGTAGGCAATTTACTAATCAATAGAGCCTTTGTATAGGGCAGAGCGGCAGAGAATGACAAATGCCGATTGCCATTGCTTTCTTTAGGCGACCGCGGATCAAACTTCGAGGTGTCGCCGTGTTATTTTTTCGGGGCCGCGTTATCTTCCGGCGCCGCTTTAAACAACGCCTGCGTTGTAAGGATAAACGGTCGCGGCCGTAAACCTGATCCCCGAAGAAAATGTGAACGGCTGATATCCTAGATGCAAACGCGTGGGGATATCGAAGGCGGGCATTTTTCCGAAGGTCCTGATTGGTAAGGACAGGAACCGCCTATCAGGCTCGAGGCAAATAAATAGGAAGCCTCGCGATAATTAGAGTTAGTTCATAGTTTTCAGTTCATAGATAGAGCAAGAGTTCATAGTTCAGAGTTTTTAGTCAGAGTATATAGTTCACAGTGCGTTATTAGCACTTTGCCGTCCGGCCCGTTTGTAACCATTTCTTCGCTTGACGCCAGCAGAACTGATCGTGTTACTCCGCTTGTCGCCGGCTGTTTTTGGGGAGATTGGGAAATGATAAATTTCAAGTTTTACTGATCTCGCTGGTACAATTCCGGCAATAATGGTCAGTACGCTGATTTTATTGTCTCAGATATAGGTACCCTACAGCACTGTACATTCTGAGTGCAGCGAGAACACGGGAAAGGAGGGGATTTAGAATGATGTTACTTTAGAAATTCCTCCGCTCAAAAATCGACGAAAACACAGTGGAGAAACAGAAGTGAACGGTAAAGTTTTTGGATAGCACGGAACAATCGCTTTTTTTTGCGATACATTCCATTTATTAAAATAGGAATCAACAGAATTCCAAAAATTTGTTTCAGCATTTACGGATCGTACATCTTTTTGGTTACAAAGTCACATAAATTGTTCAACATAGCCAGTTGGGTAGGAAGATTATTCAATATACGGGTAATGGATACTCAGATACGGAAGTCTCTATTGCATGGAAGATTGTTACATTAATTCTTAGTTTACAAGAAAATTAGCGAATATCAGCTGGAAACTGTTTTCAAACGTTAGAACGATAGCACATCTTTGATCGACACAGGAAGATTTACATTCTCACAATGAATTACGAAATCGATTAAACAATTAAATTACATACTTTTACTAAACCCAGTTTTAGACTTACTGTTTCCTACTTTTTTGGTAAAAAGTATTCTTCTTGGCACTCCCTAAATCAAATCATATTTTCAGCGATCTACCTGATTCGAAATGAAAACTAATAAAGGAAGATATTCGATCATTTTTATGAGTTACTCTATGGATATTGTTATCGCGGGGACGATTCGGTTGTGTATTACGATTGTAAAACCGGGCGAATTTCGGCCGCTATAAAATCACCGAGGCAACTGAATTACTAACGCGATAATACCCGATTTCGAGGCGTCGCGTCGCCCGTTACGCGTTACGCCCGCCAATAATTAATTAATGTCCCCTGCATCATCGCCGTTCTCTATGCGACCGGTTTATTCGCATTTTTGTGGCCATGCTTGGAACGATCGCTGGAACAATGGCGGGAACGTGACAAAGCGAGCTTCGTTATCCGTTTAATTCGAAGGGATTACGCGCTACGCGATCGCATTCTCTCCGCCATTTTTCCTTAACGTTCTTTTGTCCTTCATCGTCGAACTGTTTTATGCGTTCTGTAACCGTATGATCATTTTGGCTGGTAGCTACTTCTTGGATATGGGAATTTTTGAATTCACGTAACGCTATCGTTAACACTAGAACTACCGATGATTAAAGAGTACTTATTTACATGGAACAGATTAAATTGAAAGTTACATGAAAAAATACTGAACACGTAGAAAAAAAATTTTTATTTATACAGTAGCGGACAAAAGTTTGAGATCAAAGAGTCAACAAAATTAAACTAATTTATAAGGAATAGTATGATAAAAAAAATTCTGTGCTAATAAATAAATAATGTTCTACCATAATAACAATAATAATGAATGTATAGACAATATTTTTAGATCATAAAATTGTGTTCCACATTGTCCTTTCATCAGTACAGTAGCGAACAAAAGTTTAAGGCCAAAGAGTTAACGAAATTAAACTAATTTATAAGAAATAGCATGATGAACAAATTGTGTGGTAATCAATAAATAGTGTACTGCTATAATAACAATAATAATGAATGTATAAACAATATTTTTAGACCATAAAATTATGTTCCACATTGTCCTTTTATCAGTACAGTAGCGGACAAAAGTTTAAGACCGAGGAGTCGACGAAATTAAACTAATTTGTAAGGAATAGCATGATAAATAAAATTTGCATTCTGTGCTAATAAATAAATAATGCTCTACCATAATAACAATAAAAATGAATGTATTGATAAATATTTGCAGACCATAAAACTATGTTCCACATTGTCCTTTCATCAGTACAGTAGCGATCAAAAGTTTAAAACCAAAAGAAATTAAACCAATTTATAAGGAAAAGCATGATAAACAAAGTTTATATTCTGTGCTAATAAATAAATAATGTTCTACCATAATAACAATAAAAATAAATGTATTGATAAATACGTGCAGACCATAAAACTATGTTCTTCATTGTCCTATAAGCTATAAACTAATCCTTAATCTTTTGTCCGTTACTGAACCTTATGTAGAAAATCATAGTAAATTTCGGAAACTTTACCATAATGAATTTTTAAAGTTTTATTTTAAATAATCACCAATTAGTCATTTTTACGGCTCTGGTAGTTCTAGTGTTAAACGCGTTTGTGCTTTTTTCGCGTGCACTTCAGATCTCCGCTGACCCGGTGACTTCAATGCCTCGTAAAAACGCGTGCTTTTGCGTTTCGTTAATCGCGTCGCGTTCAATTAATTTCCGACCATTTTCGATTTAGCAATCGCCACGGTATTGTGTTTTGGTAACGAGGCACACGAAATGGAAGGTACTCTTCGAGGGAAAATAATGTTAACAGTGCTGGCGTCATCACGATGATACTTCATCTACTATTTTTCGCACTTTCATCCGTTTCTCTTTTTTTTTTAATTCTCATCATGGACGATTGTCTTTTACTGGGACATAAAAACGTCACGGGTGGCTTGAAAATTTATTTTTATTCGTGAAAAACCCCTAAATTTCTTGCATTTTCACTTTTCTTTTGGTTCTATAGTTAATGACGATCCTTTTTAAATAATTACGAACAACAAAATGAGTCACGGGTAGAAAGTTTATATTATCGATAAAAAGATGTGTGAATCTCTTGCAAATTTTATCTCTTCTCATTTTTATAGTAGTATAAAAATTTTCTTACTTTTATTTAACAAGAGATGGTAGTAGGGTTCAGGCGTAAGCGAAACAAAGCGAAGTTCTTATACAATATTATATATATTTAAAATAGTTAATGGTCTAAATAACTTTAATAGTATATGAACGACTTTTCAACTTAACAACTTCGACGTTCTTGTGCCTTTTACAATTATGCTCTTTCTGCCAGTCATATAATATTCCCTCCGTCATATATTCTTCCAAATGCTCATTTCTTTTTTCTCTAATTGTTCGAATCTCTTGTATTTTTATCTCTTCTTGTTTTTACAGTAGTATACGAATTTTCTTACGTTTATTTAGCGAGAAATGATAGTAGGGTTCAGGTATAAGCAACATTTCTCACTCGATGCATTCGGCTACGTTCACCCAAAATTCCTCAGTTGCTCAGTTTTCTCAGGTGCTCATCTTCCACGCCTCAGAGACACTCGAGTGCAAATATTCTACGTTCACACAGTTATCGCTCAACTTAAGCACTATTCACACTTTCCTAAAATCGTACCCACTCAATTGTGATACATATACCTTATTTGGTCACCGTAGAATATAAAGTATGATGATAAAGGTGTGAAAAATGTTTGCGATGAGTGAGTATGATAGTTTGGAGAGAATGACAAAAGGTGAGTGTTATCGTTTATATGTGTTATGAGTGGTGCGCGGTATGATCATCTAATTGTTGTGTATACTGTATGACTGAAGAAGGCGGGAGTGGAGAGATAGAGTGCGAACGAATCAATCCGTAACGGACGATCGTAGAGTGAAAAGCGAGTAATAGGAGAGTGAGTTATACAGGGTGTTCGAACAGCCCTGGGCTTAAATTGAAAGAGTAACTCCCTGAGACATTCTAAGACGAAAATCAAGAGTAACGATTTTGCGTTTGAAGCTTTGTTTACGAGTTATAACTAGTTAAAGATATCGCTTAATCCGGACCGTTCGACGCTTGAGCATCACTGTGGACTCAGCGACGTTACCGACCGAGTTGCCTCGGTACCCGCTCTCAAGAGTCGAACGGTCCGGATTAAACGATATCTTTAACTAGTTATAACTCGTAAACAAAGCCTCAAACGCAAAATCATTACTCTTGATTTTCATCTTAGAATGTCTCAGGGAGTTACTCTTTCAATTTAAGCCCAGGGCTGTCCGAACACCCTGTATAGAGAGAGTGTGTAAAGAGTGTAATTAAAAATAGTGTTATCACATTATTATTATCATTATTATTATTACAATTATATTTGTTATACTAAAAAACGTTATTAGTTATTAGTTATTTAATCGACCAACATCAATCGCATTTCCTACAGCAGAGGATAACATTTCTTTTTTTAAATAATTACACGGAATAAAAATGATCACGAACAATTCGGGAGCTTACATCGTTGATGGAAAACGCGTGAAAGCGCAGCCAGTGGCTTCTAACTAAATTCGAACGTAATATCGAGCACACAAGCTTATCGTAATTTAAGGCTGACCGCACTTCGAGGGAAGTTTTAAGCACTATTAGTCCGACGAGATTCAACGAGGTTTAAAGCGGAGAATCTAAGTAAAATATAGTACACTCCATACGCCATTATTCCGCGTAAATACAGCTTTAACTTCGTGGTTACGACATTTTAAAATCTCCGCATAATTCGCTTAGCCGGCTAACGAGAGAGTAATTTCGAGTGTTCGAACTGGCTCTAATCGCCAGGCATCGCGGCGTACTGAACGACAAAGTCTTCCAGATTATTGCTGTAAATCGTGCACCTTCTGCGCGAGAACAATTCCAAGTTGGCTCGTCGAAACGCGATCGCTTCGATTCGTTCCTACTACGAAAATCCTAATTAACCCTTTAACGACGAGCCTCGTACCTTGTACGTACTGTACATTTATATGTAATACGTATAAATTACTTGCCCGATTCGTTTCACGTACTTTCTCGTTCAACACAGTGACTTACAAATTGGTTCGTATATTGTGAACAAG
This sequence comes from Tetrapedia diversipes, assembly GCA_033822845.1. NCBI lineage: Eukaryota > Metazoa > Arthropoda > Insecta > Hymenoptera > Apidae > Tetrapedia > Tetrapedia diversipes. The sequence continues at coordinate 53,033 of JAOPTO010001221.1, forward strand.
CCTTAAACCTCAGAATAACGCGATTCTCGGAATACAATAACTCACAAAACTTATAAAACAGCTTTTTCTATTTTATTTTTTATTTTTGTCATCAGAGGTTCTTGTGTAGGTGTTTCAGGGAGATGATAAAAATAGGAATTTGATCAAAGTCTTATTTTCATAATTTTTCTGCGATATAGGTATTTAATAATTCGGAATTGTCTTTTACCATGACGTTACTTCTGTAATTATATTATTTATTTAATTTAGGCAGGTATAATCGTTAACTAGAAATTACACTAATTAATTGAAAAACATAGGTGTCGGTAAAAACAGTTTAAAAAAAAATATCCAATAAGTTCATACTTAAACTTCATGAAAAATGGTACGACCAAATAATATTTTTGCAATTTCTCGAGTCACTACCTACATATGAATCTATTTGAATAATTGTATAGCAATACAGAAACAGACGATCATCATCTATTATTTTTTTTTTTTGTTCAGTAATTCTAAAAACGTCATCGCAAAATTTCGTTCACTCTGAAATAATTAATCTTCGAATAAATCAGAATTTTCGTCTGGCATCGATGCTCGATTCACGACCTTCGTTTTTATTTCAGCGCCTAATGGACGCAGGATGAGACGCACGAACCTCCTTTCTTTCATTGTATCAGTTCCCTTTTCATTTTCGAAACAAGGCGCCCCCGTGACCCTCATTTTCTGCATAATAAAGTAAGTCGATTTTGCTTGGACCGCTCGGAAGCTTCGTAAAAATTCCATTTATACCGGCCGCCACGGACCGCTCGAGAAGCCGCTTTAATTTTCCTCTAAAATTCATACGCTAAATTTCCCGCTACTAATTACGAATTACACACAATGCACCCTGGTAATCTTTAATTCCGCCAGGAAAATCCCCGCCTTTCTTTCCCCGACATTTTTCCTGTGAAACGTTCGATGCAAATGAGGCTAATTACAAGCTTACTGTTATGTATACGTGTACGATAATACGTGGATACAGTTTCGTGAACGAGCTAGCAAAATTATGCTTCGTATTTGAATCAAAATTGCAGGAATCAACAAGAGAATGCCTGTTTCTATTATTTTTAATCTCTACTACTTTTTAATTTACGTGTTCATATTATGCTACGTTTTGTAGACTATTCCTTTAAAATCTCGAATTTTCTTCATCAAATCATTGTTTGAGATGTAAGGTTGCTAGTTATTTCTTCATACTTTCATTTATTCTATCATGAATGTTATGATATTCATGCAAATATAATTTTGAAGATAAACAAGATCAAGGAATGTTAAGAAAATTATATCATTGTACATAACAGAAAAAAACAAATATTCGCATTTCAGCATATGAAGAGCTCAAAGTATATATATATACAGTAGCAGACAAATGTTTAAAATCAAAGAGTCAAATGAAAGTAAATAAATTAGTTCGTAAGAAATAGTACGATAAACGAAATTCGTATTTTATACTAATCAATAGATAGTGTTCTATCACAATGACAATAAAAATGAATAGATGAACAATAAGACTAAGGGGTGAAAAAAAAAATTAATTAATTAATAAGAAATAACAATGCAAATAAAATTTGTATTCTATGCTAATCAATAAATAGCATCCTACTGTAATGACAATAAAAATAAATAGATGAACAATAAGACCAAAGGTAGAAAGAAAAAAAATTAACTAATTAATAAGAAATAACAGTATAAATAAAATTTGTATTCTATGCTAATCAATAAATAGCGTTCTACCATAATGACAATAAAAATAAATAGATGAACAATAAGACCAAAGGTAGAAAGAAAAAAAATTAACTAATTAATAAGAAATAACAGTATAAATAAAATTTGTATTCTATGCTAATCAATAAACAGCGTTCTACCATAATGACGATAAAAATAAATAAATGAATAATATTTGCATATCATAAAACTGTTTTGCATGATCCTGTCGTCTTAAACTTTTGTCCACTACTGTACGCGTCTATAATCCGCCAGAGACGCATATATGCGTCCATAGCAATCAAAGGGTTAAAATTCCAAATCGTCCCTCTCGAATCATCGTTCGAATGTAGTCGGACATTTTCTCATGTTTCCTACGTTTCTTACGTTTCAGCGAATTTCCCTTCCTTGCCTCGCGAGCAGAATATAGGGTAATCGCAGCCGTGAAATACACACTGTTCCATTACCAGTGTTAACAGAGTACCGCGCACGAGCGGGAGGCCGGATAATCGAGGGAGACCAGAGGGCTGGAAATCTGAATTCACCGCACGCCTCTCCGTTTTCGTTATGCTAATGATGTTGTGGCCCCCTTTTTCATCCCCTCTCCGCCTAGCCCCTATTCTTCCAGCATCTCTGCCCTTCCTGTCCGCGACGAGCTCGCGTCTCTTCTACGATCGCAGTTTCCGCTTTGCCAGTGTGAACAATTTATTGCAAAGACCGAGGGTTCTGTGTGGGTTCTAGGTCGAATATTAATGGGCGAAAATGCGGCCAGCTCGTTTCGTACCATCTCTTTGTCCCTCCTCCCTTCTCTTCCCTTCTCTTCCGTTCGATAACCTAGCTCTTTGATTCTCGATGCTCGCCCGATTCGATCGTTCTCGTATTGTTTATAGGACTGTTTCGAGCAGGGGAACGGCCGAGAGTTCCTTGAACGTAAAATATCGGCGACCGTGTTTGCAAGCTAAAACAGCCGGGCTGAGACTGTTATTTCCGAGCGAGAGAAAGGGGTAAGAGAGAGAAAGAGAGAGAGACAGAAAGAGGGAGAGCGAGGGAGGATATTAAATTTGTGATTTTATCGAGTTTCCTTTCCTCCTCATCATTTTTCATAACTCCATTAGAAGCCAAAGGCAACGGCATCGAGGACAAAGCCGAATCGTTGTTTTACGCGAGAAGAGGGTCGAGCGTGTTCCTTTTTTTTTGTTCCCTCTTCTTTTCCCGGGATTTTATTGTTTTTCGAAACGCTAACACGCGTCAGGGGAGAAAGCTTCGCGGAACGGGTTCAACGGGAGCGCAACAATAATTTCGCCGGCCAGTAATTGTCTCGGCAACGCGGAAACGGAAGGAATGCATTACACGCGAGTTAAATGCACTTCACGCGGCGCGGTGATTCTATTATTTATAATTGCGCCGGCGCAACGGACGCCAACAATCGTTCCGCTCGCGCAGAATGAGATATTAATACCTCAATGAAGTTATAATTACGCACGACCACGTTTAAAAGTGAATGAACACCGACGCCGCAAATTGCCCTGGTAATACCACCAACGCGAGAATCACCCCTTCCACGATTCCCGTCCATATTTGATTTACACCCTTTGTCCGTTGAGCGTGAAACGCTGATATTCTTCGCTTAATATTCATCTTCGATTCAGTACCTATCTAATTATTAGGCGTGCAAATTAATTCGGTGTCTTTTTCGTGCGGAACCCATCTTCCTAATTTTTAAATTTTTCCTAACTGAAGCAAACGTTGGAGTAAGAATTGGTGGGTAACACCTGGTTGCAACGCAAGTCTTAAAAGTGAATTCACACCGACACCGCAAATTTTACCTTGGTAATATCATCAACGTGAGAATCACCCTTTCCACATTTGATTTACACCCTTTGTTCGTCGAGCATGAAACGCTGATATTCTTCGCTTAATATTCATCTTCGATTCAGTATCTATCTAATTACTAGGTGTGCAAATTAATTCGGTGCTTTTTTTTGTGCAGAACCCATCTTCCAAACTTTTAAATTTTTCGTAACTGAAGTATACGTTGTAGTAAGAATTGGTGGGTAACACCTGGTTACTTGTTTAATTTTTTCAAACGTTCATCAAAAGTTTTCTGAAAATTTCTTGCCTCAGAATGATTTACTGGCCGATAATTACTTTGATCGGATCACATAGAACAGATTGTTTCTACATTGTTTAAGTATCCAGAAGATATATTCTAGGAATAAAAGTGTACGTTTTATCGCGCCACGTGCGTCGATATCGAAATGTTTGGGACTGTCCTCGATCCAGTCTCCCACGCAACGTGTTTCTGTTCCTTTTTATTTTACGGGACTCCGTGTTGTGTGTCGAACAAATTCTTGGAATTTTTATTTACTTATTTACTTATTTATTTATTAATATTTTATTAGCTATAGAATCGCATAATCTACAAGACAAAAATTTCAATTTTTAAATTAACAACTCAATTTCAATTTTAATATTAATTTAAAAAAAACTAACCGTTTAACTTAGAATTAAGTATGGAAGACACCCATATTAATATCTAACGGATTACTTACAGTTCTCTCAAAATTGATTACATTCTTGATTAAAAAAAAAACACGGTGTATTTGTAAAAAGTGATTCGAAGACTGTAACGGTATTAAAATTTACACGGAATGCAGTGTTCGTTGAATGAGCCGTCGCGACAAAATTGCACGGCTCACTACAACTTGAGTTGCTTTGACGGTGTTTTCGAAGAAAAAAACTTTTCTCAAAACAGGGTATTTATAACATCTTAACATGCACACTTTTAATTACAGTTCAATAACTGCATAACTGCATACGGTGTTTTCGAAAAAAAAACTTTTCTCAAAACAGAGTATTTATAACTTAATATTCTTAAGATGTACACTTTTGATTACAATTCGGGAACCGTATAACTGCATACGGTGTTTTCGAAGAAAAAAACTTTTCTCAAAACAGGGTATTTATAACATCTTAACATGCACACTTTTAATTACAGTTCAATAACTGCATAACTGCATACGGTGTTTTCGAAAAAAAAAACTTTTCTCAAAACAGAGTATTTATAACTTAATATTCTTAACATGCACACTTTTAATTACAGTTCGAGAACCGTATAACTGCATACGTTCGTCGTATGTACAATACGTGGCATTTTATGGAGAACAATCATAGTCACCCCTAGTAGCGAAAGGGTTAAGCAACCGGGTTCCTCAGCCAACACAGTCGCCGGTGACGCTTCTTTATCAGCCAGATTATCTCACGGCGTATTACCATCCAAAAATGAAACGACCCTATCGATGCTCGTCCCGTTTCCTTTATTCCCTCCTTCCGCCCTTCCTGCTACCCCTGTCTCTTTTTTTTTTCATACGCACGGAACTGAATATTGGAATTTAAAAATTCACTCGGGCCGTTATGCCGTCGCGCGGATTTAATATAACCAGCAGTCGGCTCTTGCTCGGGCACAAAGAACGAAATTGATACGGAAAGCGACGGGAATTATTTAACGTTCCCGTGTATCTGAATGCATATCAGTTTTTTGTGAAGCCGCGGGAAAAGGAGAGCGCACCGGGACCAGGGGAGGGGGGGGGGGATGAAAAAGCGCGGGGGGACAGGGGCCTGTCTCACTCGATTTAACCGCCTTCGAAATTTCAAAAGAATTCCCCGGCCGCAAAACCTTTTACGGTTTTTCAAGTGCCGCCGCGCGATTTGAATATCCTCGTTTCGAGCGGAAACGGTGCCACCGTCGCTTTTGCAATTTTTCCGCCCGAAGTGAAGGAGACGAGGCTTCATCTCGAGGTTCATTAATCCCTTTGCGATGAGAACCATAAACGTTAACACGTTCGTTAATCGATCGAGGAAGGCGAGTCAATTAATTCGTAACAACTAAGGGTTGTGACTAAAAGATTACCCCTTTGCACTCGAGAGGTGACAATTAGAGACGTTCAATGATACTAACTTCAAACATGTTCAAATTCGAAATATTTAATTAATTTAGTTAATTTACAATAGTTAAGTGATATAATAAAATTTACATATGTAGGAATGCGATCGAGTGGATGCGAGTTTGGGAAAGTCTGAAGAGTACTTGAGTTGGGCGATTGTCGTGCGAACGCAGAATGTTTGGGCTCGAATGTTTCTAATGCGTGAAAGATGAGAACTTTGGAAAACAGTGTGACTGAGAAATTGTGGGTGGTCGTGACCGAATGCGCAGAGTGAGAAAGGTTGACAATTAGAATGAAAGGAAACGAGTGTTTGGAAGAATATATGACGGGGAAAATGCGAGCGCAAGGCAGAAAGTATTGCACAGTGAAGACAGAAAGATTTGGTTGTGAACGTAGAAAAAGTGTTAAAGTTGCTAAGTTGTAAAGTCGTTTAAGTTGTTTTGTTAAATTGTTTTAAATATACTATTATTAAGTTTTAATCGCTTCACTTTTATTTTTCACACCTGAATTCCATCTTCCGTTCTACATTTTATAGAACATTTCCTATACATATATGACTGTTTAACCACTGAGTCTGATTAATAAATAAACTAACTCAAGTCTGAAAATTTCTGAACAGTCAGCTCTCGAGCGCAAAGGGTTAGAAGGTTCAATATGGAACGCTTCAAGTTTTCATTATCTCAGTACTGTTTTGGAATGCCATTACATTTTTGGTGTTAAGAGTTGCCTGAAGATTATTATTCATAAAATAATAATTATAAATAATATTCATAGAATAATTAAAGAAGAAATAACCTCATAGGAAAATTCTGCTTCCACGGTACTTCTCTTTTGAAATCATTCGAATGACCATTTCTTTTAGGTAGTACACACTTTATATTATTCGTCTTTCATTTCTTAAGGACAATACTATGAGTAGACTGTAGACTTTTATGAAAATTCATATTTTTGTAAGCGTATGTATATCGAAGCGTAATCTAAGCACAGATTTGTTTTATAACACATAATTTACTGGGAATCCTTTGTATATTTTCGGATACCGTGTGCATTACGTGCTTTTCAGTTTGTTCGAAGGTACTCGTATTTTAATTCCACCTTTTAATGTACTGAACTCGTATATTCAAGCATATTTATTAGAGTAATTTGCCCAACGAAAGTATGGTTTCACAACTTCCCAGGTTGCAGGTACTAATGATAAATTTCAACGCAGCGGACGTAACGATATTTCTAGCAGTTGAGAAACTGCATTCGTATTTATTACACGTATGTATATTTAAACACAGACGAAGTAACACACGAACATCTGTATACCAAAAATTATTAAGCACAAACAAACATACACAGACACAACTGTACACGTGTGTTCTCTCGATGTACACATCAAACCCTGACATTTTTATTTTTTTTTAAATATACTTTTACACATGCCAACCTTAAACCACAAATTTTTACATTTTTCGTATTTTGTGTTTAGCATAGTATACAGGGTGTTCGGACAGCCCTGGGCTTAAATTGAAAGAGTAACTCCCTGAGACATTCTAAGACGAAAATCAAGAGTAACGATTTTGCGTTTGAGGCTTTGGTTACGAGTTATAACTAGTTAAAGATATCGTTTAATCCGGACCGTTCGACGCTTGAGCATCACTGTGGACTCAGCGACGTTACCGACCGAGTTGCCTCGGTTACCCGCTCTCAAGAGTCGAACGGCCCGGATTAAACGATATCTTTAACTAGTTATAACTCGTAAACAAAGCCTCAAACGCAAAATCGTTACTCTTGATTTTCGTCTTAGAATGTCCCAGGGAGTTACTCTTTCAATTTATGACCAGGGCTGTCCGAACACCCTGTATTGTTTTGTTTGTATGTATTTAATTTAATATTCTCGTCGTGCATACCTTATGACCAGTGTCAACGATTGCAAAAACGGAGCGTTGTTGGTGTGGTGCTGATTATGTCGTAGGTCTATAGTCTAGTGGATGTCTTATGATGACTCCTAATTTCAGAAAGTTTTTCAAAACATTCCGATATGGTGAGATTTGGGTACTTTTCCAGCCTGATCCAGTAATGCTGGATGTGGGGTCTAATGTTTCTTGCTCTACAGATAGATGAAGCATTTTCTCCATGTCCTCGATGAGGATGTATCAATGTGCATGTAAGATGTTCCTCAGTACTTACTCTTTTCTGTATGCCTTTGATTATTTTCGTTTGATTTCGTCGCAGTACTCCGTAAAACGATTCCGTAAGTCCAGACGGGTTTAATCTTTATCTTGTATATTAGTGTGAGGTTTTTCACATTTAGAGGGGACTTATTTTTAATAAGCCACCAATTTCGTTTTATGATTTCCGTGGTTCTGCCCCTGACTCTTATTAAATGTGGTTTCCACGTTAATTTTTTGTCTATTGTCATACCTAAGTATGTCACCTCGTATAATTGACGTGGGTGGAGTTTCGTTTGACATTAGTGTTGAGAGGTTACGTGGAATAACTCGTGAAACGGAAAAAGGACTATATATTTATTAACAAGAATAACGATCGTGTCTACACGACTGGCGCACAATACAAATAGCAAAGAACTGAGGAACTTTGGCGACAGCTTAAACATTTTATACCTGTCTACCACCGCGTCTCTAAACCATTTCGACGAGTAGAATTTTCAGGTAGAAACAATAAAGTCTTATACCTCAACAATTAGTTAATCGAATTTGAACGAATAATTAAACACCCGCCAATCGGTTTCTGTCTCGATCGATAACCAATTTCGAAGCATTTCGCGTACAAAAAAAAGAAAAAAAAGAAGGAGCGCAGCGGTTTATCGATAGAAAAACTGAACGCGACCCCGTCGCACAATTTTTCCACCGCCCTCGAACGCATAGATTCGCAAAGGCTGTGGACGATCGTAGGCAGGAAACACACGTGTGCATACGTACTTAGGTGATCCGATATAAAAATAAACGAAAATGTGGATCGGAACGGAATGACGAAAGAGGAATTGAAAAGAGCGGAGGATCGAGGGGACATGATATACGGGGCAAGATAGCGAGATGAGAGAGAAAATAGGGAAAAAAGAACAGTTGAAAGAGGGATAGGGGGGTGGCGAAGGGGGGAGCGCGTAGCCTGCGAACGTAAATCCCTTCAGGCTGGATTTTAACGTGAAATTTATCGCGGCGCTGGTAAATTATTGTCCGTCACGGTGTCCCGGAGGAGCAAGGATCTCCGTTACGTGGGATGGCTCGCGATCGAGCATGCACCCTATTAATATTTCGCGAGGTTAACGTGCCTTCGATTACTTTATAAATACCAGGGGAGATACATCGATGCACTTCTGAGTATTTGTGTGTATACGTAAATATACTTACTAGATGACGTATGTATAGTAATAATAATATTTGTTTAACACGTTCGTCGCCATGTCGCCCATATTTGGGTGACACTCTTTTTCTTAATGTTAAATAGGATTTTAAATTGGAATTTTAAAAGAAATTCAATGGAATAAGTATCGAAGTATATATATAGTACATAAAATAAAAATAAAAAGTTGAAACTTTTGCTGTTTTTATATTTTTTTACCCCAGTTTTCTATGCAATCGAATTTGAGCCCAACGAGAAACTCAGCCGAATCACAGTGGGCGACGAACGTGTTAATATTATAAAAAAGAAAAAATTCCTTCTTTCGGAGGAATTCTACCACACACGTTCTGAAGAAATACAAGTGCATAAACTGGATATTTAAAAATGTAAATGAATATTATAATGAAAATGAAATTGATATTCTTTCTTGATTTAATAATTTTAAGTGGTTTAATAATTTTAACCACCAATTGACATCGCTAAACCAAATAATTTTGTCAGATTTATTTAATAAAATTCAATTACAAATTTACTACCTATACAGTTTTCCTGACAAAGTATTTTTCTTAGTATCTCCTGAACTTTTTGATCGACCAATGCTACTTCGACCACAGATTACATTTGAATCGGATAAAAGCACATACACGATAAAGGAAGGTATTTTATCAATTTCGAGAGTCGTTAATATAAATTAATATTGCGGTCATTATTGCATTCGGATACGCGCGACCTCGAAGCGATTAATTTATTCGTCACATTCATCGTCGTCCTGAAATCCGGACGGGTCTCGCCAAAAGCCGAATATCATAAGTATTTTGTTTGAAAATTTACAAGCGTCCAATAACTTATGCAGGAGAGAGCGGTACGCGTGTGCGGTCCGATGGCGAACCCACCTCTACCCGGAGGAGGTTTTCATAAATTTTCCAATTTCGCGGTCGCCGGTCCGCGTAATCCCTCCTTTCACTATAATCCTTCCTTTGGTTTTGTATTAACCGCGGTCGGATACCGCTTCCCGAGCCAAATTTACATTCGAGGACTGATGAGTCCGCCAAAATGTTATCGCTACACGAGATCTCCGGCCATGCGCTAATAGTCTCTATTTCCTTCCTGTCCACTTTGCGTTCTTTTTTAGTTTCTTTCTTCTCCTCTCTCGATTTGAGTATCCCCTTGTTCCATATTTCCTTTCACCGATTTTTGCTTTGTATGTACGGTAACGGACAAAAGTTTAACACTAGAACTACCGACGATTAGGGTATACTTATTTGCATGGAATAGATTAAATTGAATTGAACACAAATCTTTATTTATATCTTCTGCAGAAAATCATATTAATTTTTGGAAGCTTGGTAAAGTGAATTTATAAGGTTGATATGAATAATCATCAATCCGTCATTTTGACTGCTCTGGTAGTTCTAATGTTAAAACCAGAGGATCAAGGAAAAAAATTAATTAATTACTAAGAAATACTAGTATAAATAAAATTTGAATTCTGTGCTAATCAATAAATAGTATTTTACCATAATGACAGTAAAAATGAATAAATAAACAATATTGGCGAAACATAAAATTATAGTTCACATTGTCCTGTCGTCTTAAACTTTTGTCCGCTACTGTAAATAAATTAATTAATAAGAAATCACAGTATAAATAAAATTTGTATTCTGTGCTAATCAATATTTATAGTGTTTTACCATAATGACAGTAAAAATGAATAGATAAATAATATTGGCGAAACATAAAATTATAGTTTACATTGCCCTGTCGTCTCAAACTTTTGTCCGCTACTGTAAATAAATAAATAAATAAGAAATCATAGTATAAATAAGGTTTGTATCCTGTGATAATCAATATTCATAGTGTTTTACCATAATAACAATAAAAATGAATAAATAAACAATATTTGCGAATCATAAAATTATAGTTCACATTGTCCTGTCGTCTTAAACTTTTGTCCGCTACTGTACCACCATCTCCCTCTTTTTTTCCTCCGCCTCCTAGATTGCCTGTTTTTCCTATGTATTTCTGTTTCTTCTATTTTTTTGTTAACGAGCTTCGTAAATCTTTCGGTCTCCAAGTCGACGATAAACCCGGCGTAATCTCGCTGGTTCCATTCCCCGCCGCGGCGATAAATTTATTTCCTTATCGCTTTGATCTCGAGCTTAACTCGCGTTCAAATATTTCCAGATTTCTTTTCCTCTCGTCCCTACTTCCGCTGACCCTATTTTCTCCTACGGCGAATCTTTACGCGATCCCTGCTCTTCGATTCTTGACCCTTTGATACATGGTAGCGAGGTGGAAAGATGGCGGGATTGGGATGACACGGGGTTAATACTTTGACTGCAACGTTGGTCATATGACCGGCCACGGTTTCTTGTGTGACGCCATGATGGTCATTGGTGACCGGAGCGCTTCAACTACTTACGATTGTAAGAGTTGAATAAAAATTGCCAGTTAGCGCCTTTTTGGAACAAATACTAATTAGAGGATACTTTGAATTATAAAGTGCCCCATTGAACAATAAAAATTTTCATGTATGGTAAGTCACGGTTTCTTCTGTGATGTCACAGTGGTCATTGGTGACCGGAGCGCTTCAGCTACTTACGATTGCAAGAGTTGAATAAAAAATTGATAGTTAGCGCATTTTGAACATTACCGCTAATTAGAAGATATTTGAATTACAATGTGCCCACTGAACAGTTAAAATTTTCATTTATGACCGGCCACGGTTTTTCTTCTAATGCCCACGGTGGTTATTGGTGACCGGAGCGTTTCGACTACTTACGATTGCAAGAGTTGAATAAAAAATTGATAGTTAGCGCATTTTGAACATTACCGCTAATTAGAAGATATTTTGAATTACAATGTGCCCCACTGAACAATTAAAAATTTTCATTTATGACCGGCCACGGTTTTTCTTCTAATGCCCACGGTGGTCATTGGTGACCAGAGCGTTTCGACTACTTACGATTGTAAGAGTCGAGTAAAAAATTGATAGTTAGCGCATTTTGAACATTGCCGCTAATTACAGAATACTTTGAACTACTAAGTGTCCCAATGAACAAATAAAAATTTTCATATATGACCGGCCAAGGTTTCTCCTGTATATATATATATATATGCGTCTGACGAAAGTTGTTCGTAGGGACTATGGACGCAGATATGCGCTTGTAATTTTTATTTTCCTCGCCTTATGACCTTTTTAGTGATCACACATTTCGTTGTTAACCTTTTAAGTGCTATGGGCGCATATATACGTCTGACGTCAGTTGCTGGTAGGGACCATAAACGAATATATACGTTTGCCAATTCTTGCGATCTTCCACTTACTACAACGCGGTTGTCAGTATACAAGTATCAATACTCCGTCTCCAGTAATCGCACCCAATAACAACGCGCCGTCCCCGCGGAGCACTTAGGCCTCTTACTCAAAGGGTTCATCGAAAAGTGCAGAAAAATAATTAAACGTCAAAATTGCAACTGCACTTGACAAAAACTCTAGCTTAACCATTCGATAAATTTCATGAGTCACTTCTATGTGTCGTAACAAACGTTGCTTACCATTTCGGTACATTTTCCACCTCATTTGCAAACTCGAAGAATTTCCGCACGCGTCCAAAAGAATTGCTGCCGTATTCCTGTCCATATTCTCGTTTCGAAGTGTGCCGTGCCAAGAACTTCGTGTTTTCACGCGTCGCTCGCTAGCGCGCGTTTTGAAAAACGACGCGATTATAAGCGGAAAATAAATTATTCGTACGGACGGAGTCCAACGAGTGCGCGTTGCATGTAACGATGCACGCGACTGCAGCGACTGCAGGGATTGCTACGCTGCTGCGGGGATGTGTCAATTACGCTTAATTCGATCCACTCTGCAATCGTGCCTTATTTCACGGGTAGCGGGGGGGGGGGGGGGGGGTGAACCGGTCGTTGTTTGACATCATTGTCGTGTTCCAGCGGGGCAGAACTCGTTGCCAGGTGCAAACGAAATTTCGTTGTTTGTTAGAAAAATACCGGTGAATTGCGCGCTGTTATTTTGCAAAAAAACGAAAAATTAATGGAACACGACTATATTCGGTTTTTTGGGGAGGTAAAAAAAATTAGAAAAATAACGGTGATTCAATTGCAACGATTCGTCTGGAAATTAAGTTACTGAAAATTCGAATTCAAATTTGAGGGAAAAATTTCAAAAGTACTGGTGTGAAAAACACATTGGTTTAGGAGGTAACTATTTTTATTTTATTCCAATAAAACTATTAAAGTTCAATAAAATTATTAATAATTACCTTGAAGTAACTATTTTTATTTTATTCCAATAAAACTATTAAAGTTCAAAAAAACTATTAATAATTACCTTGAAGTAACTATTTTTATTTTATTCCAATAAAACCATTAAAGTTCAGTAAAACTATTAATAACAATTTTGAGGTAACTATTTTTATTTTATTTCAATAAAACTATTACTATTATGTGTTAGCGTTTTAGCTTACTTTTATAAGTAAATATTTCGATTGTTTTTACAAATTTTCTAACACTGATCAGTTACGTGTTATTCAAAGAAAGTGTGATATACACATTTTATCTGTAATTCTGCAAAAAAGAATTAACCGAAACAAAAATTTGTTTCTATACAATTCGTTCGTCCAGATTTATTTAAGTCGTTCAAAATTTATGGGTGATTTTCAAACTGCCACTTTTTCTTGTGGCCATGTTTTCAGCCTGTGGGATTAACTCTTCTTCCTCTGTCGCCAGTTAAACAAACGATCCCTCTCCGATTCGATACTCAATCCTCTCTGTCATCAACGCAAAAGCTTTCCCGAGACCGCTATAAAAAATATATCGCCATTGATCCATGATGTATCAATCGAAATTGCCACGAAACATGGTGTTTCGCAGCTAAGGACGAATCGATGGGATTTACCGAAAATTAACGTCTTACACAATGTCCATCATGTTTTTCTTTTATTGTTACCTTGATTTTATTTTTACCAACGATCATATCATCAAGTTCGAATTTTGTTAACGATAAAAGATATGTAGATTCAAATTCTATTTAACACTATTCCTCTACCACGACCGGTTAAGTGACCGTTTTTAAAATTTCGATTAGAATTTCACATATACAACATAATCGTACCGCCTTTAACACTATTCCTACCGACACTTCACCTATACCTATTCCTACTGCGACATTTCCACGTAAGACAGACCACAAATTGTTCTCAGACAGTAAACAATGAAAAAAGAAGTGAATATTGAAAAATGTATTGTAGGTTTATTTGAAGAAAAGTCTAAAGTTTAAAGGCGATTCAATTATTCTGTATATATGAAATTCTAATCACAATTTTAAAAACGGTCATTTGACCGGTCGTGGTAGGAATAGTGTTAAATTTTAAACTTTTTCTCAAATATACGTATAATACATTTTTCAATATTCACTTCTCTTTTCATTGTTTAATTTCTGAAAAAAATTTGTAGTCTGTCTTACGTGGGAATGTCACGGTAGGAATAGATATCCGTGAATTGTTGGTAGGAATAGTGTTAACAACGCGATTAAATTGATGTGACTATAAATTATATCGACATTTACAATATTTTTTATCGATCCCCGTTTTATTCACGTCGTTGACGAAATTCGAGATCGAGGAAACCATTGTTGGCGATTTCGGTGAGATAGTGTCGATGAAAAGATCGTCGATGATCTCAAAGTGATCCCGTTCGTACCGCGACAAGGGTGTACGATCTGCGTGGACCAATCGCGTTGGCTAGATTGGATGTGACATAATAAAAATCTCTGTACCGAACGGGAGCTTACGAGCCCCCGCGAAAATTGTCCATCAGGTCGAATGAGAGAGAGATGTCGCATGGAATCTGTGTCATTTCGTCCCTCGAGGAACGTGACGAAACTCTTGAACGATCCGTTGTCGAACGGCCTGAATGTTGTCGCGAAATAAATGGAGGAATGCGATTGAGTGGGTACGATTTTGGGAAAATGTGAAGAGTGGTTGAGTTGAGCGATAGCCGTGTAAACGCAGAATATTTGGGCTACAGTGTTTCTGAGGCGCGAAAGATGGGCGCTTGAGAAAACTGAGCGACTGAGGAATTTTGGGTGAACGTGCCCGAAGGAATCGAGTGAGAAAGGTTTCGAATTAGAAAGAAAGGAAATAAGTGTTTAAAAAAATACAGTAGCGGACAAAAGTTTAAGAACAAAGAGTAAACGAAATTAAACTAACTAACGTAGGAATACAATCGAGTGGATACGATTTTGGGAAAATGTGAAGAGTGGTTGAGTTGAGCGATAGCCGTGTGAATGTAGAATGTTTGGACTCGAGTGTTTCTAAGGCGCGAAAGATGAGCACTTGAGGAATTTTTGATGAACATGATTGAAGGAATCGAGTGAGAAAGGTTTCAAATTAGAAAGAAAGGAAACGAGTGTTTGGAAGAATACAGTAGCGGACAAAAGTTTAAGAACAAAGAGTAAACGAAATTAAACTAACTAACGTAGGAATACGATCGAGTGGATACGAGTTTAGGAAAATGTGAAGGGTGCTTGAGTCGAGCAATAGCCGTGTGAACGTAGAATGTTTGGACTCGAGTGTTTCTAAGGCGCGAAAGATGAGCACTTGAGGAATTTTGGGTGAACGTGACCGAAGAAATCGAGTAAGAAAGGTTTCGAATTAGGAAGAAAGGAAATGAGTGATTGGAAGAATATATGACGGGAAGAATGCGAGCGCGAGGCAGAAAGAGTGTGACTGTGAAGGTGTGTGTAATGAAGTAAGAACGTTGTAGTTGTTAAGTTGAAAAGTCATTTAATACTAGAACTACCGACAATTAAAGTGTACTTATTTGCATGATTTTCTGCAGAAAATCATGGTAAATTTTGGAAGCTTTACCATTGGGAATTTATAAGGTTGCTATAAGTAATCACAAATTGGTCATTTTGACCGGTTTGGTAATTCTAGTGTTAAATTGTTACTATTTAAACTATTTTAATATATTATTATATTCTAAGCTCTATGATTCACTCTACTAAATAATAAAAAATAAGAAATTTCCTATAAATACATATGTACTAAGAAATAGGTATACATCATATAAGATTTGAAACTTCAGAGCTCAGAGGAAAATAATGGGTTGATGATTGGATAAGTTTAGCGCACAGACAGGAGCGGCGTTTAAGTCACCTAATCAACAGAAAAAAAAGAAAAAGAACCGGAGACATAAAGGGTGTGACTGTGAAAGGAGTAAGAACGTTGAAGTTGTTAAGTCGAAAAATAGTTTATACTATTAAAGTTGTCACTATTAAACTATATTAAATATAATTATATTCTAATAACTTCACTTTGTTTCACCCACACCTAAACCCTCTTACCATCTCTCACTAAATAATAAAAGTAAGAAAATTTTATAAAAAGTAGTCGGTACGTTTCCGAGGATCGAGTAAGTTGATCGATGCGACCTCCGTTACCGTAGTAATGGCCGCCAGCGACGGATCGACCGCGCTGCGGGCACGTAATAATTTTCGTATGGGATTCGACGGATCCCGAATGCACTTCGAATACGATTTTCGGCTATTTCGAACGTTATGCGTAGGTGAATAGTTTATGGACAGGGGATAAGGGTTTCATTGGTAACAAGTAACGACGGGATTAAACCGAATATGCGCATGCTTACGCGCGAATCAAGTCGGTTCGAACGTAAAAGCTTCAGTTTATGGGACTCGAATAGTATGTACTTGCAAAAAGTGATACTTTGCTGTGGGTACTTGCGAAGTGTCTGGATTATACAAGCTAGTTTCGAATTTTGAGGACGAGTTAGGGCTTGGGAATGTGCTTGTAAGCATTTCGACGTTTGTAGGAAATGAATCTCGTTAACAACACTTTACCGACCGGAAGCCTATTAATCGGCTTTTTACATGCTTCAGTTTGTAAGTTTTGTAATGTTCCCTTACACGATGGTGACTGTTTTGAGCAAAACCGTATATGTATGTACAGGGTGTTCGGACAGCCCTGGGCTTAAATTGAAAGAGTAACTCCCTGAGACATTCTAAGACGAAAATCAAGAGTAACAATTTTGCGTTTGAGGCTTTGTTTACGAGTTATAACTAGTTAAAGATATCGTTTAATCCGGACCATTCGACGCTTGAGCATCACTGTGGACTCAGCAACGTTACCGACCGAGTTGCCTCGGTTACCCGCTCTCAAGCGTCGAACGGTCCGGATTAAACGATATCTTTAACTAATTATAACTCGTAAACAAAGCCTCAAACGCAAAATCGTTACTCTTGATTTTCGTCTTAGAATGTCTCAGGGAGTTACTCTTTCAATTTAAGCCCAGGGCTGTCCGAACACCCTGTATATATATACTGTAAAGAGAAATTAAACTGAGTTCCGTTTTCGGTTTGAGGGGAGTGACACGTGGGCGAGTGGAGGAAAAGTGAGTTTTGGATTAGAGAGAGATAGGAGGAGAAGGAAAGGTGGTGAGGTGGTTGGGAGAAAAGAGTGGATAGCGCAAAAGGGGATTGATAGTGAAGCAAGGGAAGGAGACGGTGCAAAGGCAAAGGAAGGCGACTTGTCCGAAAAATAAGGAAGTGAGGTTAGGGAGAAAAAAGTGCAGTTGGGTGGAGGATCGGTGGGAGTCGGCTCGAGGAGGCCTGGTGGAAGTGGAAGGAGATTGGGGAGGCGGCAGTTTAAAAATAAAAGTCATGAAGAGGCAGTCATGAAGAGGATGACCAGGGGAGAAGAGAAAGCAGGGGGAAAGGGTAAAGAAGAAGGAAAGGCAGTGGAGAAGGTGGGAAACAGAACAAGAGATAGTAAGAGATATTAAACTATTAATTACTCGAAGGAAATCATTGTATTCGATTCATTAATGATGCATACTCTGCAAAGTAAGTGAACTGGTCGGGAATAAGTTCACCCACCAGCGGTTGGTAAAGTATTACAATGGTATTCGAAATGGCACTCGAATTCAATATTGTGAATAAAAAGAAGACTGTGGAGTAGGTTTAATTTTTGGTTAAAGTATTTGTATGCAAACTGTTCGAATTTACAATGGCTACAGAAACGTATTATGTACAGTAGCGGACGAAAGTTTAACCCTTTGAATACTATGGATGGATATATGCGTCTGGCGAAATCTACTACAGTATTGTCTCTCAATGTGGCAATTTGTTACTATTATACTTTCTAATTGTCAGTCGCTATCCCCGCTCTTTGGAATATACAGCATTCACACGCATTTGTTTTTCGATCTTCCAATGACTACAACACAATTACTAGTGTATGAGTAACAATAATGCTATTCACGCAAAGCATTTCAACTTAGAGTATTCAACACTCAAAGGGTTAAGAGGAGAGGACAGTGTAGAACACAGCTTTATGATCTTCAAATAATGTCTGTATATTCATTTTTATTGTTATTATGGTAGAACATTATTTATTGACCAGCACAGAATGCAAGTTTTCTTTATCATGCTATTCCTTATAAATTAATTCATTTAATTTCGTTGACTCTTTGACCTTAAACTTTTGTCTGCTACTGTATCTGTTTTACATACTATTATATCTGCTTTAGTATTTATGTACAAATTGTCTGACTACATAAATTTACCATTGTGACGATGAAGTGTGGTATTTTCTTGAAAAATGTCTGACTATCATATCTGCTTTAGTATTTATGTACAAATTGTCTGACTACATAAATTTACCATTGTGATGATGAAGTGTGGTATTTTCTTAAAAAATGTCTGACTATTATATCTGCTTTAGTATTTATGTACAAATTGTCTGACTACATAAATTTACCATTGTGACGATGAAGTCTGGTATTTTCTTAAAAAATGTCTATGGTTATTCGTTTATACTTGAAGATTCACATTTTTCGAAATACTTACACTTAACAAAATTTGTATCTACTTCGACTGAGTACCAGTTGGAATATTTAAAAGTATTTCAATACTCTAAAATACTGTTTCTCCGCCTTTAAAATATTCACGAGATATTGAACACTTTACAGTCATGTTCGAATCCACCTGCAATATAGATACATTTGATCCCATCGCTGGTAACGAGTCCGCGTGGGTAGAGGTTGAAACATAGTATATACCACGACCACGATAGCTCGATCGTCGAGCAATTTTCGAGTCACAGTTTTTCACGGTAAATAACGTTCCCCTCTGGTGTTTACTCTGCAGACGGTGCAAAGGCCGCGAGAATCTAATTTAAAGTGCAATCAGGGCTGCAATGAAGTAAATGAATTTGCAAGACAGCGTGCCCCCCTCTCTCGTGCGACCTCCGAACGGTTAATTTCGAGAACCCATTAAACCGCTGTATCCCCGTTCGCGAAAAATCAAAATAACCATTTCTGAAAGAACCAGTCGAAACATGCAGAGTGAATTATTCGCGCGTGAGACTTTGTTTTCGAGGAGACAAACTTTGAAGATCTACAGTCAGTAGGTACCTATATGTATATTAAGTTTCAACTTGATAAATTTCTTCTCCCGTTTGTGCTTTTATTTAAAAATATGATTAGTTTTATTTTTATTCTCTTTTATCATTATTTTTAACGGTTTTACTCTTTCGTGTCGTGTGAACTGGGCCAAGAGATACCACAAATTCAATCGTACCCCAATTTCAGAAATACGTTGTATACTCAATAATATTCTACAATTCTTGTATTTTATAAATTAGTATGATTTATAATGTATCTATAATGTATAGAAAATTGAGTTACCCATTAATAAATAACAATAATTCATTCACTCACTTGGTGTCTTAAACTTTTTCAATTTATCCTCGGATTGTTTTAACACGTTCGTCGACACGTCACCCATATTTGAGTGACGCTCTTTTTCTTAATGTTAAATAGGATTTAAAATTGGAATTTTAAAAGGAATTCAATGGAATAAGCATTGAAGTATAATATACATAAATATAAAATACGTAAAATAAAAATAAAAAGTTAAAACTTTTGCTGTTTTTATATCTCTTTATCCCACTTTTCTATGCGTGTTAACGTGTGAACGTGTTAAAGCTAACGCAATCAGATTGCTAGAGGCTACAAATCTTCAATTATAAGTATTGCAGTATTTTGTAACCTTCTGTATAATTTTGTACACAATATGTAATTGTGCCCCTGTTAGTTTTATTTTTAATTATTTTTATTTTTACTGTATTACTTCTTTACAAAAGGTGCTTACCCGTCAAATAAATAAATAAATAATTCCCTTCCATCATCTTTCCAAAATCTTCAATCATCCTTCGAACACCTTTCAACACGCCTTTGCCATCCACGGATACTCCAAAACCGATTTAAAATGACCATCCCCGTGAACAAAGATCACCGTGGCCCGGGATTCGATCGAACAACGATTCCTCCAAAATTAATTCCGGCATCGTCGGTTCCGCTTCGCCGTCTCCCCCTTCCCGTCCCTTAGGGCAGATTTCACGCTCGCTGGAGTTCCTTCCACCGAATCCCCCCCCCCCCTCTCTCTTTCTCCCTTTGCTGGAGCTTCGACCAGACTTATTTTCCGCCACCGCGCCGTGCCGCGCGGATTTCTCTATTCCAGGAACGTAACGGACAGCACGTTTACAGGTTCCCGGTTGGAGGGTTAGGTATTGGGTCGAGCGCGTGAAAGGGAACCGTTCGTTGCAACAAAGCCCCAATAAAGGCCCGGTTTCGGGCCGTTTAAGCGAAAGAGATATCACGCGTTACGTATGCGGCGGCCGTAGCCGCGGAAAAAGGAACGACGTCGCCTTTGTGAACGTACCTATCGATAGCTTTTTGTCGGAAGCGGAGCTGCATTTACGAACGTCGGCTGCAGGCTCCCGCCTTGCAGGAACGACGCCGGGCGCCGCGACGTTGGCCCTCGGGGCGCGAGAAACGTCAGACCGGTCACACACGATTACCGCGAACGTATAGTGCTGAGCTGGAAAGATTGCATCTGAAATGGCAAAGGGGCAAGAACGGTCTCTCGATACTTCTGCCAAACTTCACCATTCCCGTCGTCGCAACCTTCGTGTACAGACACACGATACTTACTGTGTTGGAGGTGGAAAGATGTCCCATAGAAAGAACGCGGGAACTTTTGTACTCTAGTCTTGGCTACACGCATTTTCGGCTCTAGCGTTCTATTGGCTGAAGTGACTGCACATACTTGTGTTGACCTTCCTACTCTCGCCACTAGGAGAGATCAACCAACTATCTTTCTCGCAAGTACTCGAACCTAATACGGTTTCTATATGTATGTAGGAATGCGATCGAGTGGATGCGAGTTTGGGAAAGTCTGAAGAGTACTTGAGTTGGGCGATTGTCGTGCGAACGCAGAATGTTTGAGCTCGAATGTTTCTAAGGCGTGAAAAATGAGAACTTTGGAAAACAGTGTGACTGAGAAATTCTGGGTGGTCGTGATCGAATGCGTAGAGTGAGAAAGGTTGACAATTAGAATGAAAGGAAACGAGTGTTTGGAAGAATATATGACGGGGAAAATGCGAGCGCGATGCAGAAAGCTTTTGACTAACGTAGAAGAAAGGGTGTTAAAGTTGCTAAGTTGTAAAGTCGTTTAAGTTGTTTTGTTAAATTGTTTTAAATATATTGTTATTAAGTTTTAATCGCTTCACTTTTATTTTTCACACCTGAATTCCATCTTCCGTTCTACATTTTATAGAACATTTCCGATATGTATACACAAGTTTCGAATTATCCGTTCCTATACATGCGTCGAAGGCATGGGTCTGTTAGGTGAGCCTTACTGATAAGTCTAGTAGCAGACCTCGGACAAAATACCACTTCCCTTTCCTTTTCCATACTAATTGTGTAGTCTTAAGCTGTAAGTCTAGTGGTGTTTAGTGATGTGAGAACTGGCGGAGCGAGTGAGGAAAACCCTTTTCTTTAGCTTACCGTGTCATCTTGTTCGTCAACTTACCAGCTCCCTATAATACTGTTGCTTCTGTGAAAAGGTGGCTAGCAAAAGGAACACGGATTTGATTGGTTCTCTAGTGTCGATAAGTCCACCTTCAGTAACCCTATTATAAAAATAGAATACACGTATTTGCACTATTGGCCGAAACGGTGGCATCGACGATTGGATGTCAACGCGTGATGGAAATAATTGAGTGGAGCAAATAAAGGATCCCTCTCGCTTCCTTGCCTTTCCACTCGCCAACTTACCAGCTCCTTACAGTACACAGTAGTATTATAGCCTTCATGACGCTATCTCCATCTGTCTCGATGCGTCTCATTCGCTCCCCTCATTTCATGATTTATTAATACCTATTTAGTTGTGATAAATTTCATTAATAGTACCCTATGATCAAAAATGCTTGTGAGATCAGGCAAGCTCTATCCCTACCGACGAATTAAACCCTCACACTATCTCCATCTATCTCGATGTGTCTCATTCGCTCTCCTCATTTCGTGATTTATTAATACCTATTTAGTTGTGATAAATTTCATCAATAGTACCCTATGGCCAAAAATGCTTGTGAGATCAGGCAAACCCTATCCCTACTGACGAATTAAACCCTCACATTATCTCCATCTGTCTCGATGTGTCTCATTCGCTCTCCTCATTTCGTGATTTATTAATACCTACTTAGTTGTGATAAATTTCATCAATAGTACCCTATGGCCAAAAATGCGTGTGAGATCAGGCAAGCTCTATCCCTACTGACGAATTAAACCCTCACACTATCTCCATCTGTCTCGATGTGTCTCATTCACTCTCCTCATTTCGTGATTTATTAATACCTATTTAGTTGTGATAAATTTCATCAATAGTACCCTATGATCAAAAATGCTTGTGAGATCAGACAAGCTCTATCCCTACTGACAAATTAAACCCTCACACTATCTCTCTCTGTCTCAATACGTCTCATTCGCTCCCCTCATTTCGTGATTTATTAATACCTATTTAGTTGTGATAAATTTCATCAACAGTACCCTATGATTAAAAATGCTTGTGAGATCAGGCAAGCCCTATCCCCACTAATGAATTAAAACCCTATCTTTTCCACATGCAATCTGTTCAGCTTTGCACAGTTATTTCTACGTTCGAGGCCGATGGGAAAGTGTGAGAGACCGTTTCGCGGAGATTCCCGAAGCAATTTTGTGCCACGACGTACGCGAGACCCATACGCACGACATAATGGCGGCCGAGATTGCTCTTGAGATCGAGTCGGGGATGATTCCGGGCGAACGTTTAACGGGTCAACTCGCCGGAGTTTTACGGAGTTCGCTTTGTTTTACGGGGAGATTCAATTTGTGTGGCAATCTCAGGGTTGATGTCCTTCGGCGTCGCTCGTTCTTTAATTTATTCGGCTCCGTGAGAACCGGGAACGGGGACGAGGTCGCTGAGATCGACTGAATATGGTTAATCGTTGATTGAACGTAATTGAAGGTATTACTGATTGAATATCGCTAATATCGGTGATTGAATCCAACGAACAACATCGATAATTCAATTGAAAGTATTAATGATAAAACATTTCTGATGTTATCAATCCAATTTAATAGAAAATATTAAATACTAATTGAATAATGTAGATGTTGCTAATTAAATGATGTTGTTCATAGCAATTCGGTTCAATTGAAATTGAATGTCGAGTCTCTGTAGGATTGACCGAATAATTATTTCAAAGAAGTGTAATTACTGTCTCTTGTTTTCAAAGACTGTTTTAGAGTTGGTTGGAAATAGTTCCGGATATTCCCAATTCAGATTCCCGAATTGCATTTCTCTAATATTATACGGAAATTGAATTGTTGGTAGATAATTGCGAGCCATTACCGTGTCGAATCTATTACTGTTCTACTAAGAAGGGAATCAACAGCTTCTTTCCTTCTTCAAGCCGTTTTCGTTAACGGTTCAAGTTGTTTCTCGATAAATTGCGATCTAGAATAGCGAGCAATCGTTTCGTTCATTTCCCTACTAACGAACGCGGTAATGTCGCGGTGTAGTGAATTTTTAACGTTTAGAACCACTCGACGCCGATTTTATTCAGGAATTTAAAGAACAAATTGCCGGGGAAATATGCAGACGTTTCGAGGAGGGACGAGCGAATATCGAGTCGTGATGCGCATCGGAAGTGACCGATTACCCATCAATCAGCGGTAATTACCATTGCGCAATATTCCGCGGCAAGGAGTACTCTGTGCTCTGTCCCGTAATATTCATGAAGCGATCGATTCGCGAGGAGAAATCCCTCGATGAAGTAGAAACATTCGATTTCTGCGTGAATATTGTACGGTGCTCGTATTTCTCATAATTCTGAGAATTATCGCGTTATTTTTATGTTCCAATTAAAAAAGCAGCAGGAATAAATTAACGTTATTTTATGTCGAAAATTAATGTTATTCGAGGATAAATGTAACTGTAGCTTGCAAAATACCATTTAAACTGTTCTGTTGATGGTCACAATATTTTGGTTAAATTATACATTTACAATAAATATGCATAAATCGATGAATAAGAGGCGATTAATTTGCAGTTGTAGTAACAGGTAAGTAATATAAAATATAAAACGTATAAATGACAAATTCTTTTCAGCTTTTATAGTTTTGCTTTTATTAAAAAACAGAATTTTTTTATGCGCTATGGTTATTTTCGATTGATGCCCATTGGTCAGTATTATGTTTAATTGCAGTGTTTATTTATTATTATCTTAAAAAAGTAATAGATATAGATGGATATAGCTTTATATGAAAAGTAATACTAATAAGTAATACTAATGGAGGGTAAATGTAACTCTAATTTGTAAAAAATTATATAAATTATTATTGTAATTGTTACAACAATCTATTGAAATTATAAATTTACAATCAAAATATATAATTTAATGAATAAGGAACTTTTATAATAGAAAAATAGTTGTCTGTGATTCTGATAGCGATCCACTGTTATCCGACAATCGGCCAAGGGTGGGGGAAATGCTCGGCTATATAAGGAGATCAGAGGAAGCGAGAAACTCATTTGACTCCCGCTCTCCGAATCGTATACATCGGTGATACGATTTCGAATATTTTTGAAGGTGACCATGGTGGTCGTGGGGGACCACCTGGTACCTTTGACTATTCAAAAGTTAATTTTTTGAGGAGTGGAGAGGGGCGGACGAGGGGAATCAACGTGCACTTTTTTAGTGGGTTGATCCACTCTTCTGTTTGTCACTTGTATCGTTTTATATCTTTTTTCATTTTTCTTCGTTGGGTCGTAATTCCAATTACGAATTTCTTTTTTTCCTTCCCTCCCTCCTTCACTAAGATTTCTTTCTCCATTTTTCTTCGTTGGGTCGTAATTTCAATTATTTAAATTTTATTGTCTCACTTTATAATAACTAATTTGTATAAATTTCTTTTCTTTTCTTATTTAGATTAAATTATAGGTATACAAAGGAATACCGAAGGACACTTTAGACTGAATTAACACATACACGCAGGACAACGAGGGATATGTGCGATTTAGTCTTAAGTAGTTTAAGATGCGTGCGATTAAGTTT
>JAOPTO010001222.1:0-42640 GCA_033822845.1 Tetrapedia diversipes
GAATTATAATCACGTCACGTGCGAAGAGGTGAGGAAATTTTTGTGATTCGAGAAGATAATGTTCGGTCTCTATTTTATTAATAATTTTTTCGAAGTTCAATAATAGAGTGGACAATTTAGATAGTTGAGGAAAAGATTTAATAGGCGTTGAGATAGGGGGTAAGTTTCGAGGATAGAGGGTACTCTTGAATTATAATCACGTCAGATGCAAAGAGGTGATGAAATTTTTGTGATTCGAGGAAATTGTGTTCGGTCTCTGTTTTATCAATAATTCTTTCGAAGTGGAATGATACAGTAGAGAATGTAGGTGTTTGAGAAATAGATTTAATAGGCGCTACGATAGGGGGAGGGTTTCAAGGATAGAGGGGGCTCATGAATTATAATCTCGTCAGATGGAAAGAGGTGATGAAATTTTTGTGATTCGAAAGAATAGTATTCATTTTTAGTTATAATTCCTTGGTTTTATCAATAATTCTTTCGAAGTGCAATAGTAGAGTAGGCAATTTAGATCTCTAAGTTAGATTTCTATTTTTAATGGTAATAATTTCAATAGCTTATCTGATATAATTTAAAACATAAAATTTAGAGTAGGATAACTGCTGCTTCCTTCCGGCGTTGCACTGTGAAAGGGTTAACCACGGAGAGGATGCGGTCTTGAGCAACCAATATGTTTGACTTGTACTATAACAAGTTCAGCGATCAACATTAACCATACAATAGTCAACATACGAATAATATGCTTTCAGAAATTAGCATAAGTGTAATACCTTTTATAATTAAAAACTAATAAGTAACCCTTAATTAACGAGTAACCCTATGAAGATTCTATCACATATATAGAAGTATAAATAAGATTCTATTTATACTATTTGTATTAATATATCTATTGGAATGATTTAAATTTTTCCCCAAAAGTATAAAAACTGAATGTTTAAATAGGAAAAAATGGAGTACATTTAGTGACAAAAATTTCACTTTAACAATTCATTATAAGAAACACCTTATCACAAAACCAAATATAGAAAAATGAATATTAACAGGAAAACATCCCCCATTCTAAATATATTCACAAATTATAAGAGCTGATTATGAAGACCTAACGATTTACAGTATTTCTCATTAAAATTACTATATTAATTGTAATTATTGAAAAGCAGCCTCCATTAAATTATAAACAGGTGAACATTTACAGTACCTGTTATTCAAATTATTATATTAATTACAATTACAGAAAAACATCCCTCCTTGAAGATATAAAAAGTCGTTAAAAAACAAAGTTACAAATTTATTTCAACGCCAATATAATAAAGAAGAATAATACCTTTTTCACCAGCTTCCACATTTCTAAATAAAGTAAAAATAATCCGGTTGAACAAATACCTACGAGCAGTAATGCATTTCAGCATAATAACCTCCACTTCGTTAACACCCCCAGATCCTTCAACAACTGAAACTCGCATCATGCCTACCCCACTTTAAGAACAGTGCTCGAGCACGCCTCGACAGCCAATCATACCAACTTACCACTTGTAATACAATTTTTCCACCGTTCGCCCCCGTCAACAATCCACCCCTCGCGAACGCCAATTAAACCCACTCGATCGAGTTGCGATCTCAAGTTTCCTCCAACTCCATCAAAAAAAAAAGAAGAAAAACAATCGAAATAAAAAAAGAACCAGAACTACCCTTAAAACCTCGTTTCCCCTCTCTACCCCTTGACACACCAGGTTTCCTTCACGTGATTTCTACAGTACCCTGTTATACTGGGTGTTCCTCAATAACATGTACAAGCGTATGGAAAGTGATTCCTCATGGAAGACTAAGAGAAATAGAAATAATAACATTTTTTTTGTTTCGACCTATTTTTTGAAATAATCAAGTTTAAAGATTCACTTTGCATTATACGCGTTGACGACTAAGATATAATTCACTCTGCGATATACGGGGTGTTCAGACGAAGCTGGGAGAAAATTGAAGAGGTGACTCTATGCAACATTCTAAGACGAAAATCAAGAGTAACAATTTTGTGTTTGATGCTTTGTTTATTAGTTATAAGCAATTAAACAAACGGGCTATTTTACGCCTGAGAGCAGGCAAACGGGCGACACGGTAGGTGACGTCAACGACTACGCAGTGATGCTAGCGACGTTACCTACCGTGTCGCCCGTTTGCCTGCTCTCAGGCGTAAAATAGCCCGTTTGTTTAATTGCTTATAACTAATAAACAAAGCGTTAAACGCAAAATTGTTACTCTTGATTTTCGTCTTAGAATGTCGCATAGAGTTACCCCTTCAATTTTCTCCCAGCTTTCTCGCATTCACACGATCGCATTCCTACAAAATTTCATTCTTTTTATTTCTCTTATTTCTCCATAAGGAATCACCTCACGCCTCCTTGTACATGTTGTTCGGGAACACCCTGTACAACACAAATAAAGCGGACCGGATAGGGACGGATGGCGATGGGATGGCGCGTGCGGGCTCATTTTCCAGGAGTGTCATTATGAACTAGCAGATATTAAATTTGTGCCGGTCGGCCTGGCCACCGTTACCGTGGAGACCCCGTTCGCGTCCCCGTGCACAGCTTTTCGTGGCTTCGGGATCATTATTAGTGCAGCAAGTGTGCGCGCGGCTGTTTAATGAATGCCGACCGCGTCGTGGCCGCCGATTAAATTCCGACGGGTGATCGATGGGGTGGGAAAACAGTTGTTTGATAGTGTCGAACGGACCCTCTCCGAGTCTTCTTTCGTTTTGGGTAAGCCAGAGGGGGCAGGGAAGGAGGGAGGGGCAAACAGGGGTTGGTTCGCTGTATGTATACAGTACCGAATAAAAAGTCGCGGACCACCTATGTAGCCAGTGTTGGAATTAAATGAATTGGAAAGGGTACTTTGGGATATTGCTGTTCCGATTGTAGCGAACGTTTATGATTGTCTTTTCGAATTTTCTGGTAAAAAATATATTATATGCTTGGATTTAAATAATGTGAAAATATTATAAATCACATTACATAAATCATATAATAATTTAGAAATAAAGAATTTTATAGAAATGTTATAAAAATATAGAAATATTGCAAAATACCATAGAAACATTATATAGTATTTAAAAATGCTATGGGATCTAATTCTGTAATAGATAGAGCAGGATCTAAATATTGTTACCATAACTGAATTAAATGGTGGTTACCAAAAAAATTAATCAATATTCATAGAGTAATAAGGAAAAAATTAATCAATATTTATAGAATAATAAAGAAAAAATTAATCAACATTTATAGAGTAATAAAGAGAAAATTAATCAATATTCATAGAGTAATAAAGAGAAAATTAATCAATATTCAAAGAGTAATAAAGGGAAAATTAATCAATATTCATAAAACAATAAACAGAAAATTAATCAATATTTATAGAATAATAAGGAAAAAATTAATCAATATTTATAGAGTAATAAAGAGAAAATTAATCAATATTCATAGAGTAAAAAAGAAAAAATTAATTTGTAAAATCATAAAACATTTCTTTAACGGGTGTTTCGAAGCTTTTGCACAAGACTGTACACTGTGCATACCTACATTACATAGGGTCCGCATTTTTAGCGTCAGGGGCAGGTTTACGTGCGGCTCATAGGGGTGTAAACGTGGGAACTTTCAAAGGTTCTCATTTTACGTTCGAGGAAACACGTGGGGGGTTAAGAAGGGACTAGGAAGTAACGATTCATTGGTTCTTGGCTTAAAACGTTTCACTAAACGCGTTACTGAAAAAAGCACTCTGTACACAATATGGTTTCACCTAGAACTCACCTAGAGTTTACAACAGAATTTCCCTTCTCTTCCAAACTTCACACTTTACAGTAAATTTAACAATGAACGCATTTTTTAACATAAATTTAATCAACTAATTTTCAGAATAAGATTCATAGACAAAAAATGCCTATAATTTATATTGTAAAAATTACAATAAATGTATTTCTTTTACCACAAAAATCAAGTTAATCAATTTTCAAGTATTTTAAGAATTACAATGTTCCAAATTAATTCTACTTCATTATTTAATTTGAAACTAATGTTCATACAGGGTGTCTCACAAAATTCGACAAATACTTTGCTTTATTGCATTTTGAACGCATTTTTTAACATAATTTTTATTAACTAATTTTCAGAAAAAGATTCGGAGACAAAAAATTCATATAATTTATATTGTAAAAATTACAATAAATTTATTCCTTTTACCACAAAAATCAAGTTAATCAATTTTCAAATATTTCAAGAATTACAATGTTCCAAAGTGATTCTACTTAATTTTTTAATTTAAAACTAATGTTCATACAGGGTGTCTCACAAAATTCGTCAAATACCATGCTTAATTGCAATTTCTTTTTTATTCAAATATAAATTACGTTTATCGTGACAACGATAAGTTTGCAAATGGATCTGTAATTCAATCGTTTGATGGGTTTTATGGTCCACCGTATACCGTTCGATATTAAAACCGGAAATGCAGTGGTAACTCATTCCTCTAACCTTCTTTATCGCGCCGCTAACCACGGCAGGAAGTAAATTTCCAGACGGTCGTACCTTCTGTTTTATATTTCATAACAAAAACGGCCCCGCGAAGAGTAATCTTTTCTAGAACTTTACACGGTAATAACGCCGTCATGCGCAGCCATACAGTTGGACGTCATAGGGCTGCAATATAACACGGTTAGGTGTGCTGAGGAACGTCTGTTAAAATATATAAGACCACGCGTTTCCACAACAGTTTACTATTTGTTATCGGTCTACTCCAATGTTTCCCAACCTTTTTTGTGCCATGGCCCCACCTTAACCTTTCTCAAGATTTTATGCCACTCCCCCCCCCCCCTATGTAACATACATAATTTTTAACATTAAAAAATTGATTTGTTCGCTTAAGAAACGATAAATGATAGGTTCTAGGAAGAAATCACTATGAAATTGTTAACAAAACAGAGTAAGTAAAATTTCAAAACATATAATGAAAAATTCAAATTCAAATTCAAATTCCAAATAATTTTAATACAGATTTTTCTATATTAATTTATTATTTCAATTTATAGTTGTTTTAATTGAAGAAACCTTTTAAAAAGAAGATCTTAAGTTTTTCAATACAAAAATTTTAAAACAGTGGTTTTACTATTATAGATAATCTTAAACAGATTGTTCAATGATCTTCTTTCTGAAAGTTACAACGCTTCAAAGATCAACAATTTTTCAATCGAAATTTAGCAATCTTTTAATTTTATTAATGAAATTACATTAAAATAATTATCTTTATAGCTGGTTAGCTTTACCCAATAAAAAACAAGCTTATAAATAAAGATTTTATAGAAGTTATACTAAAACTTCCGAGAAATGGGAAAAACTCAAACTACACATATTTAAAATGGACAAAAGCAAAAAAGAACAGTAAAATATACTGTAGAAATATCTGTTTCACAAAAATATAAAATTTATTAATATCCACTTATAGTCTCATCTATTGTCTCCCTGTTACCTGCGAAAATTCATTATACTACTTAAAAATTTCTATAATTTCCACACAAAAATTCTATCATCCCTAAAACAAAATTCTATAATCCTTGAAAAAGCTTCTTGGACCTTCCAAAAAATTGTAGAATCATCAAATAGATTTTTCTATGCTTAAAATCAAAGAACTTCCATCACGTACTCTGAGGAAGTTCAATGAACTAAGGTAGACCTGGCCCAGCGAGATATTTCAATTTCAAACGATCGTCTCCAGGACAAACAGAGAAACTCCTCCAAACGATCCAGCGGTATCAGCGACACCTGATCCGTCTGGTAGGAGATGACGCTGCCGCGACGGGGGTGAACCGCACGGGGTCCTCACGGGCAATCACACGGCGCGATTGTGGCGCGACTCGCGGAAGCCCCGGGAAATTCGAAACGGGGGGCGAAGTTCCGCGGGCAGGTTTCAATTATTAAAAGCGCGCGTCGGGACACCGGATACGGGGCGGGCTGAACATCGAAACGGACGGGCAAGGATTTACCGTGACTATTGAATGAAGAGCTGGTAGCTGTTCTTCATTTTGATTGGACCGGCCATTGTTTATTCGAACCGAATAGAAATTGAAGCGTGCTGGGTTCCATTGTCGATGAAAGAGTCGATCGAGATTTTTTGGAAGAGGTGTACAGTAGTGAATGTACTTAGATTAGTTTTAACCAGGAATTGAAATGGTTCCAAAAATGACTGTTTTAAATTGTTAAATGTCGGTTTTAATTAAAATAGTTATGGTAAATAAAGGTTCTGACTTATATCGGTTTTGGCTCCGGTTCTGTAGCTACTATTTTTCAGTTCTATATCGAATACAGAACCGGAATCGATATTGACTAGAACAGTTCTCTTTCATAAGAGTTATAGCATCATTTCGATTCTTCACAGCGGTTTTCTGGACTCGAAACCGATATTATAACAGTTTTCAATCCCTGGTTTTAACGTTAACCATCCGATTCCCAATCAAATGACCGATCTTAAAATTTCATTTAAAATTCTGCATTCGAAAATAAAAATGACAGCACACTTCAAAGCACTTTTTAAGGTCAGAGTACTGCAGATCATAGGATTTGTCTTTTTATCGGTTAAAACTTCGTGAAATTAAAATCACGAGACACTATTTAAAAAAGCCAAAGTTGACAATAACGTTTTATAGAAAATAAACCTTTTCAACTTTTTTCTTTTATTGTAAACTACAGTAGACTGTATTTTAATTAACTTTTGTTCGAAACATTTTTCCATTACCATTATCGGAAATGTCCTAAAATTTGTGTAGACAGTTACAATAAACATTCTATGTTATAATCAATTTTGTGAGTTACTCTAAGCAATCCTAACCACTCTCTGCAAATTTTGTTTTGAATCATCGATTCCGAGCTGCAACGCGAATGGTTAAGGAAACCCTGTTATCCAAATACCAAAATAAAAATCGATTCGAGCATTCCTACCTAGCTCCGCCATCCCATTTGCAGGTACCAGTATACCCAATGAAGCAAACCGTGGGCTGACCAGTCCGCGCTGGGCAAGAATTCGCATAACTGTGCTCATGCTGCAGCAAACTAGAGTGCGGGGGATGGAGAAGGGGAGAGAAGAGAAAGAGAGTAGAGAGGGAACACTGGAGGGATGGAAATCAGACAGAGAAGAAAGAAACATGATAGAGAAAGAGAAAACGAAAAAGGGAGAGAGTAAAGAGAGAGATAACACGAAAGGGAGGAAAAGGTGAAAGAGCAGACAGAGAAAGAGAGAGAGAGAGAGAGAGAGAGAGAGAGAGAGGATAACAGATACAGTAGAGAGGGTGCACAATAACACAGAGAGGGAATGCGAGAAGAAGGAGAGAATAGAGGGAGGATAGATAGAGAGAGAGAGAGAGAGAGAGAGATAGATAGATAGATAGATAGATAGAGAGAGAGGGGGGGGGAGTAAGAGCGTGAGAATAGAGGAATAAAGGGGAGAAAGAGGGGAGAAAGAGGGAGTGAGAGGGTAAGAGAGGAAGAGAGTGGGAAAGAGAGAGAGGGAGAGAGAGAGGGAGAGAAAGAGGGAGTGAGAAGGTAAGAGAGGAGAAGAGTGGGAAAGAGAGAGAGGGAGAGAAAGAGGGAGTGAGAGGGTATAGCCAGGAGGAGAATGGGAAAGAGAAAGAGAGGGAGAGAGAGAGGGAGAGAAAGAGGGAGTGAGGGAGTAAGAGAGGAGAGTAAGAGAGAGAGAGAGGGATGGAGATAATAGAGGCGGGTAGATAGAGACAGATAGATAAATAAACAGAGAAAGAGAGGGGGAGATGGAGAAAATGGGAGGTAGTTAGAGATAGACAGATAGAGAGACAGAGAGAAAGAAGGTGTGTGCCGTGGCCTGTAGGGGGAAAGGAGAAAAGCAGAGAGAGGGAAAAAGAAAAGTGAAGAAAGAAACACCAAAGAGAGAAAGCAAAGTAGGAGTAGAGGTAAAAGAGAAAGATACAGAATGGAAATGAGACGGAATGGGCGAGAGAGGGTGAACACTGAAGAGGGTGAGTGTGTATCGAGGCAAGCGTGTCGTTCGATTCGATTAGCTTTGTCCGAGGAACGGCATTCGCGGCGCGCATATTAGCGAAGGCACGCGGCCCCGGATAGGGGGGGATGCACCGGGTTCGCCAGGTATTCCTTTTGGCCGACGGACGGGGAACCCCCGAGCGAGTTAATCAACGAGATGCATTCAGAGGGAGAGATCGCAGGCGGAGAGAGCGTCGCGCACGAAACGCGGCATGCCGGCAAAAAGGAGCAAGCGAACCGTGCAGCCACCGACTACAATGGACGAGGGGGTTGGCGGCGAGGGAGGGGGGGGGGGCGGGACGGGGCCACAGGATATTCAAGCAACGAGGTTAACCCCAGCGGAGGATGGATCGCGTGGATCCAACGCGTTCGACCGGCAACCGATCGAATACCGTTTACCCAACGCGCTCTGCGCGGCGCGCCCCCGAAATTGCTCCCTTGAAAATTTGCCGCGAAACAACGGGACAGAGAACGGAGACTTCCTGTTGACGGCTTAATTGGTGGACGTCGGCGAAAGGGGGGCACAGTTCCTGTGCGAGGCTATGTCGATGTTCTTCGAGGGTTGGTGCTCCTGTTTCGCGCGGAGTTACAGTGGCGGACGTAAGTTTAACCCTTCGCGCTAGAGAGGTGACTGTTGGTCACCAAACTAGTCAGACTCTGAGGTTAAATAGTCAGATATATCAGTATATAATATATATATATTTGTATATTAGTATATTAGTATATATTTATTAATATATATATATATATTAGTATATATTTATTAGTATATACATATTAGTATATATTTATTAGTATATATATATATATGTTAGTATATAATATATATATTATTACATATATTATTATATATATTAGTATATATTAAATTTTAGTATACCACTTAATTAAACTAAATGAAGTTTAATGTAGGCGAATTTTAGTAAATATTTCGAATTTGAAAATTTATATGATAGTTTCGAAAATTTTCAAAATTTAATTAATTTGTTTATTAGTTAGACTCAAAGGATAAATAGTGATACATGTAAATTTTATTAATCACTTAACTAAATTAAATGACGTTTAATATAGGCGAATCCCAGTAAAAATTTCGAAGTTAGTATCAGATTATCTAACAGTCATCTTTCGAATACAAAGGGTTAACCCTAGAACTTCTAAGCCTTGATCTGTTACGCGATAATCCTAACGGGGGGGTTCCTCGAACCCATACTTCTTTTTATATATTTATCCTGGAAAAAGGTTGTTTGATGGAAAATGTTTTGCAATGTTAGGGTATGCTATAGTTTGTAAACAAGCATATTATGAAATAGTATACTATTGTAAATAATAATAAAATAGTATACAAAAATTCAGTACTAGCGGGATAAATGCCTTGAACACGTAGCCATCTCTGGTAACTGAGACATTAACCATTGAATACGGTTATATAAAAATCAGCAAGATGTCTCTATTTTTTTTTTTTTTTTAATCACTGACTATGTGGGGCCCACCATACATTTAACACTAGAACTATCAAGGGGCCAAAATGACCCAATTTGTAACTTTTCATAGAAACGTGGTAAACCTACTGTGGTTCCTAAACATTAAAAAAATGTACTATGATATTTACTATGATTCCTAAAATTTTTTCCCTACAGTTTTCAATTTGATTTCTTTGTTTCCAATAAGTATACTCTAATCGTCGGCAGTTCTAGTTACATTCCAAAAATTTACTATAATTTTTACTATGATTCCTAAAATTTATTTCCCTCATATTAGGTATTTTTATCGTACAGTTTTCAATTTGATTTCTTTGTCTCCAATAAGTATACTCTAATCGTCAGTAGTTCTAGTTACATTCCAAAAATTTACTATAATTTTTACTATGATTCCTAAAATTTATTTCCCTCATATTAGGTATTTTTTCCCTACAGTTTTCAATTTAATTTCTTTGTCTCCAATAAGTATACTCTAATCGTCGGTAATTCTGGTTATATTCCAAAAATTTACTATGATTCCTAAAATTTTTCCCTACAGTTTTTAATTTAGTTTCTTTGTCTCCAATAAGTATACCCTAATCGTCGGTGGTTCTAGTGTTAAAGGTTAACCATTCGATCAATTTTGTAACTCACTGTATTTTCTATCTTTTCGTAACGGGCCATTGCCTCCCAATAATTTAATAAACAAATTACACCATACCATTAAAGAACACAGTAACATGAAGTATTTGATCAATCTCATCCGCCATTCCAAATCGAACCGATCAACTAAGCCAGCCACGCTAAAACCGAACCGATTCCGATCTGACGATCTTCAGTGCACTTCACAAAAGTATCCCAACCCCTACTCAAAAAAAAAAAAAAAAAAAGAAATGTACGAAATGAAACTGGAACGATCCGTGGCAATGGTGAGCACTGAAACGAAGCGACTAAAGGGGATCGTAACTGAACCGAGCCGAATCGTGGCGCGGCAAATCGGCACGGAATAAAATCAAAGGGAACCTCGATTTCGGGGATGCGTGGTCGTCATTCAGCGGAATCGGACGCAGGACATCGCATTCGAACATTATCCCGGCGAAAAAGCTTTTGCCCAGGATCAGCGTCCCGATCCTTTTCACCGACGCACAATCAGGCACTGTTCGCATTGAAAATTTGATCAAAATTATTTTTACGCGTACAGTCTGGTTAATAAGTAAAATTTGCGTTGAGACAAAATTATGTTTGAATGTACAGTCTCGTTCATAAGTATAATCATTTACGTTGAAAATTTGATCAAAATTATTTTTACGCGTACAGTCTGGTTAATAAGTAAAATTTGCGTTGAGACAAAATTATGTTTGAATGTACAGTCTCGTTCATAAGTATAATCATTTACGTTGAAAATTTGATCAAAATTATTTTTACGCGTACAGTCTGGTTAATAAGTAAAATTTGCGTTGAGACAAAATTATGTTTGAATGTACAGTCTCGTTCATAAGTATAATCATTTACGTTGAAAATTTGATCAAAATTATTTTTACGCGTACAGTCTGGTTAATAAGTAAAATTTGCGTTGAGACAAAATTATGTTTGAATGTACAGTCTCGTTCATAAGTATAATCATTCACGTTGAAAATTTGATCAAAATTATTTTTACGCGTACAGTCCGGTTCATAAGTGTAGGCATTTGCATTGAGACTAACAACGAAACTATTTCTGAACATACAGTCTCATTCACAAGTCTCGTTTATAAGCATTTCCATTGAAAATTCGAATGAAATTATTTTTGTGCGTACACTCCGGTTCAGAAGTAAAATTTGCGTTAAGACTATCGACAAAATTATGTTCGAATGTAC
Source organism: Tetrapedia diversipes (assembly GCA_033822845.1). Lineage (NCBI taxonomy): Eukaryota > Metazoa > Arthropoda > Insecta > Hymenoptera > Apidae > Tetrapedia > Tetrapedia diversipes. Next base: position 11,359 of record JAOPTO010001222.1, read on the forward strand.
AGTCTCGTTCATAAGTATAATCATTTACGTTAAAAATTTGAACAAAATTATTTCTGAACGTACATTACAGTTCTTAAATTGAATTTTCGTTGAAAAACAACAAAATTATGTTTGAATGTACAGTCTTGTTCATAAGTATAATCATTTACGTTAAAAATTTGAACAAAATTATTTTTGCTGATACACTCGAGTTCTGAACTAGAATTTGCGTTGATGTTAACGACAAAATCATATTTGAAGGTACAGTCCCGTTCATAAGTATAAGCATTTGCATTGAAAATTCGAATAAAATTATTTTTGTTCGAATTTGTACTATGGTTCGTAAATGTAGGAATTTGCGTTGAAACCAACGAGAAAATTATTTTTGAATGTACAGTCTCGTACATAAGTACTGATAATACTTTAAAAAATGCTAAAAAGCTTAAATTTTATCGAGACAGCACTTCACCAATATAAAAATGAAGAGATACACGCCATTCGCGCTTACATCGCTCCTTACACATTCAACTGCTTTAAATAGCAAACATTTTGTAGCTTGCCCGATATTTTTGCCCGGTTTTTTACCCGCAAATATCTCCCACTGTCTGAAACGCAAGATAACAAAAGTGGCTCCCGCCACGTTTCCCAGTTTCACCCATTAATCCCCCTTCAATCACCCGCGTCGCTCAAGCTTAAGCACAAAACCTATTCTCTGTAGCGATATATTATTCATACATACCCAGACAACGTAATAATCCCGGCATCCGCGAATAATTCCCTTGCCAATGATATAAATATCGGGTTGCCGTCGCAGGTTTCGAAAAACGACCGATCTCAACCGTTTAAGAACGTGACCCGAGTTAAACCCGGCTTTGACGCGAATTTGCAATTCCTATTCCGCGATTTTCTTTGCCTTCCCGCCTTTTTTCTGATTTACAAATATTGCAAATATTTATTTAAATAAATTTATCACCAATAATTTATTACCCATTATTATAAATTATTCGATAAAATTTAAATAGATTTCTTTAAAAATAAATTTATTATCAATAATTTATTACCCATTATAAACTATTCGATAAAATTTAATTTTTTATTTTCATTATTGTAAATTTTCGCCATTGATCAATTGTAATTGTATTGCAAATATTTCTTCATAGTTAAATTTAACGACTGTTAAAATTAGAAAGCTACAATTAAATAGCACTAATTCTATTGTGTTGCATGATAGAATTTTTGGTTGCAATATTCAAGTAATAGCTGTTTTGATAAGAGTAATTCTACTGTATTATATGTAGGTTGATTGTGATTTTAACATATAGTCAGCAGAACTATTTTTTCTTTAATAAATCAATAGAATCAATGGGAGATCTCCCATTTTTTCCTCTATCATTAAATCTACTTACTTTTGTTACTACTTAGTCTTGAATTAGTGTTCTTCACAGCTCATCAAACGGATTTTCTGCTTTTCCACAGTACAATTTTTAATAAATTCAACAATAATCCAGGACTAACTAATAACAAAAGTAAATAGAATCAATAGAAGAGAAAAGAATGGGAGATCTCTCATTTTTCTTTAAGAAAGCAATACCATTGACTCCATTTAATTTTGTTACTACTTAGTCTTGAATTAGTGTTGTTCACAGCTCATCAAACGGATTTCCTGCTTTTCCAAAGTACAATTTTTAATAAATTCAACAATAATCCAGGACTAACTAATAACAAAGTAAATAGAATCAATAGAAGAGAAAAGAATGGGAGATCTGTCATTTTTTCTTTAACAAAGCAATACCATTGACTCCATTTAATTTTGTTATATGTTAGTCTTGAATTAGTGTTGTTCATAACTAATCAACTGCATTTTCTGCTTTTCCAAAGTACAATTTTAATAAATTCAACAATAGTCCAGGCCTAACTAATAACAAAAGTAAATAGAATCAATAGAAGAGAAAAGAATGGGAAATCTCCCATTTTTTCCTTAACAAAGCAATACTATTGACTCTATTTAATTTTGTTACTACTTAGTCTTGAATTAGTGTTGTTCACAGCTCATCAAATGGATTTTCTGCTTTTCCAAAGTACAATTTTTAATAAACTCAACAATAATCCAGGACTAACTAATAACAAAAGTAATAGAATCAATAGAAGAGAAAAGAATGGGAGATCTCCAGTTTTTTCTTTAAGAAAGCAATACCATTGACTCCATTTATTTAATTTTGTTACTACTTGTCTTGAATTAGTGTCGTTCATAGCTCATCAACTGCATTTTCTGCTTTTCCAAAGTTGACTTTTTCGAGTTGACTTTTTCCAAATTGATGCAAATCGGCGAATAACAACTGGTAAGATCGCTAAGAGATTAAATTTATCGAATTCGACCGTTCATGATCATTTGAAACCTAGCAGGTTTAATCTCAAAGCTCGACATATCATAAAAAAAAGAACGAAATTACTTTCCGAACAACCTAATCTATTTTCCTCTCAACTCTGCAATTTAAAAATTCTGTATGATGTACACCTATTTCTTAATATATCTATAATCACAAATAGATCCGTAAATCTAGTGTTAATAATTAGATTGTTGAAAAATAGGGAGCACAGTATTAATCATTAATTGAAACGTTTAATTGTCGTCTCGTCGTTAATTTAGAACGTTGCTCGAAAACTGATAGAAAAATATTTTAGACAATTCGAAGAACATTGGTGTCGAAACCAATCAACGTTTCAATAAATACTTCTTCGAACTGTGTCCAGTTTGAAAAGTGAATATGACGGATGTATTAACGATAAAATATGATCCGACATCTTCCTCGAAGCGCAGTTTAAAGGCGGAAAATAGTGTCACAACAAACACGTCCAGTCGCTTCTAATCGATCGCATGACGTTGAACAAACGCGGATGTTTGCAGGTTAGTGATGAATGCGTGATGTGATAAATAGTCCAGTGTGTTTCCATCAGATCGCAGTTAAGCTACGATTCTCGTTTTTTTTTCCCAATCTGTTTCTACGTAAAACACAGAATACACGCGGCGATTCGAAAAAATTGACAAAACGGTAAAGTCACGTTTTTTTCGGCCAAATCAAATTTTAAACCTGCATTTCGACGATTACACTGATAACAATATTGTTCTTGGTATTTTCTGAACTTTTTAATTAATTGATACGATCCACGATAAGCGATTGCGTCGCTATGGAATAAAAATGTGAAAAAAGGAAACGTTCAATGAAGCAGATAAAGGATTAGCGAAAAATAATTTAATTGATTTATGAAAAGTAACACAATAAACGAAATTCAGATTCTTTTTTAATCAATAAATAATATTCTAACGTAATAATAATTAAAATGAATGTACAGACAATATTTGCAAGCCATAAAACTATGTTCTACATTGTCCTCTTGTCGTAAACTTTTGTCTGTTACTGTACGTTACCTTTGTGGGGCCATTTTAAATTCCATGTACCATGTACTCTCAAATTTTTACACTTCATTTTCTCAATTGCTTCTTTATGTTTGCAAACAAGCGAAAAAATGAAAATCACTTTCTCCAAAAGTATAAACAAAATTCAAACGGTTCCCAAATTTATAAACAATTTTTTTTCACAACTAAAACCAGAATGGCTTTGAAGACAGAAGTCTCTTTTTATCAAAACTCTTTCTTAAAGTTACGATACGATTTTTTTCACAGTGAAATAGCACTGTGAAGGAGGTACCTATCGTCAGTATCGACAGATCTACAGTAGCAGATAAAAGTTTAAGACCAAATAGTCAACGAAATTAAATTAACTAATTTATAAGGAATAGCATGATAAACAAAATTTGCATTCTATGCTAATTAATAAATAGAGTTCTAAAATAATAATAATAAAAATGAACATACAGACAATATTTGCATGTCACATAACTAACTAATTTATAAGGAATAGCATGATAAACAAAATTTGCATTCTATGCTAATTAATAAATAGTTTTCTACCATAATACCAATAAAAATAAATGTATAATCAATATTTGCAGACCATAAAACTAACTAATTTATAAGGAATCACATGATAAACAAAACTTTCATTCTATACTAATTAATAAATAGAGTTCTAAAATAATAATAATAAAAATGAACATACAGACAATATTTGCATGTCACATAACTAACTAATTTATAAAGAATAGCATGATAAACAAAATTTGCATTCTATGCTAATTAATAAATAGTTTTCTACCATAATACCAATAAAAATAAATGTATAATCAATATTTGCATACCATAAAGCTATGTTCTACATTGTCCTCTCGTCTTAAACTTTTACCCGCTACTGTACAGTATAATAGGTACAGTAGCAGACCAAAGAGTCAAAGAAGTTAAACTAATTTATAAGGAATAGCATGATAAACAAAATTTGCATTCTATGCTAATTAATAAATAGTTTTCTATCATAATACTAATAAAAATGAATGTAGAAACAATATTTGCATACCATAAAGCTATGTTCTACGTTGTCCTCTCGTCTTAAACTTTTGCCCGCTACTATACTCCACAAAGAACAGTACAAAGAAAGGAACATTTTACGTAAATTTGCAAATTTCAACCAATTTTTTCGACATTTCATTACTTTCAAATTCAGCCTTTTAAACGTGACCCGAGGGGAAGGAGAAGAACGTTAAGTATGTCTGATCCAAAGTATTAAGCGAGCGTTTCATTTGTTTTATTTTCAACCGGTTTCCAAATAAGAAAGCAAGCGCATGGGAAGACAGAGCAGCATGGCGTGCGAGGGTATGGCGCCGGAAGAGGTTAGAAACGCTCCGGCCCTCGGGGCAAGGCGAGGGCTATCGTTTCGCAAGGGATTTCCCTGTGTATCGTGGAATTAATTAAAATCGTTAGTAATATCCCCCCAATTCGACGGGTTCCGGCGTTATTATCGTCCCGGGCGCGCACACGCGTGTAGGCGCGTGGGAGTCGATCGATAATCCTATATAACGTCGCATCGAGTAATCGTAATTGATGCGCACGCATGGCTGCTATTAAATTTGCGCGCCGCGTAAATTCCCTATGAAACACGATGCTGGGGCCCTACGGTGCTTGGCCGAAACTGCGTTACCGCCAGCTGTCCTATTACATGTAAATGATGCTTCTGGTGTTCAATGAGAGCATGTCTCCGATGGCACTTGAACGTCGTCGATCATGGAGAGCGATAAAAAGAATTTATCGCATGTTTGCCTCTATTGCATTGTTTTATTTAACCAATTAAGTGTGTTTGACGACTATATCCGTCATGGAGATATGGCGAAATTTGTGTCATGACGACTATATCCGTCGTGCGTAAAATTTTCTTACAATTTGATATTTAAATTGTAATTTTGGCGAAAACTAAATTATATTCGTAAAGTTTGATATGTTTAGAGATCAACACGAAATAAAAAAAAAAAACAAATGAAAAGTATAAAGAATACTGTACAAAATTTTAACAATTTTAACCTTCGCCTTTAACCCTTTCGCTTCGAGGGCCGGATATATCCGGCATCTTGTAAATATATAAATACCTAAAAATATGTAAATTGTAATTGGTCTAATGTTATTAGAAAAGCTAATACAATATTGTATAAACCTTTTCATATTAAAAATGTAAATATACTTGTCAGATTAGAGTAATGATTGTTTTATTCAGCACAATTGTTGTTTAAGACTTCGAAAAACATATACACAAGAACCACGCACACTGTGCTCATTTCTGGCGTATGCTTCCGTGCAGTGACGGCATTTCGGCGGACTCGACTACCGAAGCAAAAGGGTTAATACCCTATTAACACTTAGTCAACTGAATGGGGAGATCTCCCATTTTTTCCTCTGCCATTGATTCTATTTAATTTTGTTATTGGTTAGTCTTGAACTAGTGTTGTTCATCAAACGCATTTTCTGCTGTTCCAAAGTACAATTTTTAATAAATTCAACTCCAGTTCAAGACTAACTGATAACAAAAGTAAATAGAATCAATAGAAGAGGAAAGAATGAAAGATCTCCAATTTTTTCTTTAACAAAAATTGACTCTATTTAATTTTGTTCTTAATTAGTCTTGAACTAGTGTTGTTCACAGTTCATCAAACGCATTTTCTGCTCTTCCAAAGTACAATTTTTAATAAATTCAACTCCAGTTCAAGACTAACTAATAACAAAAGTAAATAGAATCAAAGACACAGGAAGGAATAAATCTCCCCATTCGATTAATTAAATGTTAATTTTCTTTAACTTTCAGTTCTTAATTTTACTTATTTTAAAAGATATAACAAATATTTTTAAAGTTACCACTTTTTGCACCAAACGAACTGTTTACACCCAATTTTCTGAATTTATACTACAGGTTCCCGTGTTGTTTTCAACGTTTAATTACGAAAATGGTCCAATTACGATTACTTCGGGGTTTCCATTGAATATTGCAGTCTTCGTTAATTAACGCCTGAATATCAGAGCTCGGAACAATAACAGACGAATAAAGCGAGAAAAAGAAGAAAAAAGAAAAGCACGAAAACGTCTGCATAGGTAGATGAGCCGGCTACGTGCAGACGTATGCATCGACGATGACTCTTGAAACCACGAAACGCGGTTGCATGTGAACCGGCCATAAAACAGAACTCCAAAGGTAATTTTCATTCATAGAATATTTAATTTTATAGCCGAAACTGCGTCGCGAATTACCATGGCCTCATCTTGTTTAATCAGTCTGAGATTACCCGTCCCGTTTTCCAAGTACTAAAATTGTGATTCAAATGTTTCCCAGTATCCAGATTCATGGAAACGGCGTTGTAATGTAACGGAATACTAAACCTGCAGGATTATAATGTTTCGATCCTGAAATTTCCTTCCTTGAACGTTTCTTTCGTGTACGGTAGCCGACGTAAATTTAAAACTAGGACATAATATGAAACGTGGCTTTACGAGTCATGTATCTATAAATTAATTTTTATCGATAATAAATTAATATTCTAGTTACAGAACAGGAAATACGTTTATTATATCACTGGAATAAATTTCACTAATTCATTTTTAACAATTTTTAGTCTCAAACTTTTGTCTGCTCGTTAATTGTTAAAAGAGAGTACGTCTTATGGGACATTATTAGAATTTTTTATTAATATATTAATAGGAAATACTTGACGCATACATAAAACGTTGCAAATATTGTTCAGGCAGTTAAAAGTTATCGAAAATTAAGAATAATTCGATTCTAATTTATTAAATATGATAAAATCCCAGAATAATTGCATTTTGTATTAAAAATTGCTTATATTTGAGGACTAAACATAAACAGCTACTGACAATTTATTGAATAAACAATCAAATTTCAAATAAATTATTGGTTATTTAAAAGTCGTCACAAATTCTCACTTTAAAATGTTTTTCAAATCGTTAAAACATTCCTTTCAGCCTGATATTTTCCTCAAATATTATTAATATCTAAATAAAACATAACAAACTTCATATAAACAATTGTGAATTTATACAAAATTTTTCAGAACCATCAAAAATTATAAATACTACAATTGTAATTCATTAAAAACAAAAACTTTGTTCATAACCCTGTTTTACATTAAAAATTTGCTGTATCTGAATAAATAAAAATAATTAAACAATAGATACCAGTAGGTACTGCAATAATTTATTACATTAACAATTAAAATTAAATAAATTATAAGTAACAAATCGAGATAATGAAATTTTGTGTATTTCTGTTTAGAGTAAACAAGGCTATAACAGTAGTTCATGCTCCAATGCATTCCGCGCACTCTGCGCATCTCGCAGACGACCTCCAGTGCTCAGTTATCATCCGATCGTTATACCGTGCGCATCAACATATCAATATATTACCGAAAATACCTTGACATACCACGCGTGTAATAACGGGTTCGCGCATGTGCCCGCGAGTATCCGCGAGTATCCGCGAGTATCCGCGATTGTCCGCGAGTGTCCGCGAGTGTCCGCGAGTGTTCTACCATGCGTTAACGCGTGCGATACCATGTTTTCTACCACCTACATTCGGGATCATCGCCGAGTCCCCGCATGCGATATATATACCGAGGATGCCAGGACCAAATCACGAAGGAGGGAAGAAAATTCAATGGTGCTGCACGAGCAATAACAATCTGAGATCTGAACGAGAGGAGGCACGAGGATTGCTGTCGATTTCATGCTGCGTTGGGGTACCAGATCATGTTCTGCGATCGGTGAGTCGCATGCTTTACGATTCCTCCGGTCCCCAATCATGTCGTAGGATGAAAGGTCCGAAACGACACGGGGACCGGTTGTATTTTATCATTTTTTTTTAATTGAATTAATCCAATGAATGTGAATAAATTATCCGCTTAATATGCCAATGTATTCTTGTATTGCAAATATTTAATCTACCATTTTAATTTAACAGTAACCCTAATATAATTTTATTTATTTCATACAATTCCTTCATATCTATGCTTTTTGCCATTTTTGTTGCGTTTGATAGTTTTTCTCTAGCATGACTACATCTTGTTACTACAGAATACACTGATACATACTGATGCACTATATTATAGTAATAGTGTATTTATACACATTGAAACAGTAAATTACAATAGTAATATAACTACTATAATTACATACATGTTATATACTAGTATAATGTATTGTAATAATAATATATTACTGATTACTAATACAGTCTATTAGGTATAGTAATAGTGTATTAATGCACAGTAATAGAGTAGAATAGTGTGTTACAATAATAGTATACTATAATAATTTACAATATGTACATTATAATAATAATGTAATTATTGCAATAGTTTATTACAATAGTAATACATTAATCTACAGTACTATAATGTATTCTTGTAATACTGTACCATACCTAACAGTACAACAAATTACATTAATACAGTACCTAACAGTACAACATATTACATTAATACAGTACCTAACAGTGCAACATATTACAACTGTATTGATCAATATACAGTAATATATTGTATAGCAGTAACACTGCAATAGTGTACATTGATACAATGTACTATAATATTACTACACTAATGTATAGTATTCAAATGTATTGCAATAGTAACCTACCAGTGTACAATAATACAGTATAGTACACTAGTAACAAATAAATCTACACTAATACAGCATATTACACTAATAATAAAATATGCATAGGGACTACACAATTTATGCAATATTTTAAATCAACCTTAAAGAAACGAACTGCAACGTTCACAAAACATTGGTATCGAAATCCAAAATGCAACAACTGCTCGATCAAATCACATCGAATACTTCGAATCCCATCCCCCCCCCCCCCCGACCCCTCTCGAATCTGGACCACACATAAATTCATCAAGATCAAATTCGCAGTGTGTCGCGTAGGTGGCGCTGTGAAAGCAGGTGTACGCCATCACGAAGAGAGGAGCCACTCACCTCGTAGTCGTCAGACAAGCTTCGCTAATTGGGATTAATTCGTGCTAATTAGTTAAATCACGAAACGCTCGACTGGTGTATGGCGAACGGTGTAAAGGTTTGCATGTGTATGCACCGGTGTGCACGCAACGAACCGAGGCCAGAACTTTGCGACATGCATCGGTGATATAATCATCAGGTTAGAACCATGAGAAGCTGTCCGCGTGAATGCGACGCCTCATTGGCTCGCCACCGTCGCGCGTCGATCGAACATTAATCCTCGTCGTACGGACCCGGGGTCCGTTTTGACCCACGCGTACTACAGTCCGCGACAAAACGATGGTGTAATCTATGATTTCCAGGGTATCCCTAATCATCTCAGCAGGAAAATATGATATAATTACAAATTGAATTTGATTTCACAGGGTAAGGTTAGTACTATGCGATGATTTTTACAAAAATATTAGGAAAATATTACTATATGTGGAATATTAACGTAAATATGCGAAAAATCGATAGTTTGATTTGGATTCAACACGTGTAGATATATATAAATAATTTTTACGATCTTAAATAACGATACATCATTGATTTGGTTCTTTTTTTGTATCTGTGCTATCATTCTTCACATAAAACGGATAAATTCGTAGTAAAAAATGTCGTCTGTAGTGAATCTTCATTTATATTGTTAAGGAAGGATTACTGTTTATCGATACGTGTGGAAAACTTGTCTACATTTCGTTAGACTTAAGAAATACTTAAAATCATCCCATGTGCTAACATTTTGTCACATACTGTACAGTCAAATCTTGTTGACCTGAAAACCTCTGCTAATAAAACCTATTTTAACTCGTTTTATTACATATCTTACTACAATACACAGTGTTATTTATCAAAATTATCAAAACTGTTCTCAAATTTTACAGGGCATTATTTATCAAAATTATCAAAATTATCAAAACTGTTTTCAAATTTTGCAGGGTATTATTTATGAAAATTAGGAAAACAAAATATTATTTATCAAAATTATCAAAACTGTTTTCAAATTTTACAGGGTGTTATTTATGAAAATTAACAAAACAAAATATTATTTATCAAAATTATCAGAACTGTTCTCAAATTCTACAGGGCGTTATTTATGAAAATTATCAAAACTGTTTTCAAATTTACAGGGTGTTATTTATCAAAATTATCAGAACTGTTCTCAAATTTTACAGGGTGTTATTTATCAAAATTATTAAAATAAAATATTATTTATAAAAATTATCAAAACTGTTACCAAATTTTACAAAGTGTTATTTATCAAAATTATCAAAACTATTTTCAAATTTTACAGGGTGTTATTTAACAAAATATTATTTATCAAAATTATCAAAACTGTTTTTATTCCCTGAATTTTTCTATCAGACAATATTCACAACTAATGACAAATTACAGAAATGAATCAAAGTTTCGGGTGCAAGAGGAAGTTAATCATTGAACAGAAGCTGAAATTCATTAAAATGGTCAGTGAATTTCTTCAGGGGTATAACAGCAGGGTTAAAAAAAAAAGACGAACAGACGTGGATTAAACAAATACCGAGGACCGGGCCCTGTTCGTGTTTTCAAAAAATTCATTTATCGCGAGCAAACTAGAAGCTGGTCGAGCTGTCAGTCAAGGTATAAACCGAGAGTAATCCGATCGGTCTCGAACGGAATCAACATCAAACGCAGAACTCTCTGTGCAGCTTGATTTTTGAGGGTAGAAAAAGCACACGAAAAGCTTTCTCACTTTCTCTCACTCATTTTGCCTTCGATCACATTAATTGCTGTTCCGCAAGCTGCTGTATGCATTTCCCACTGTTCAGTGTAAACAAAAGTAATTAAATCCTTTGGTCATAAAAATTGAACAGAAAAGTCGATTCTTTTTCAAACTAACTGTATTCAATCTGTTAAGTCTACTTAATCTACCAGGATGAAAACGTAACAAATTTTCAAAATAAGAAAGAAGTTAATGGTGTGTCTACATAAGTAAACTAAATCTAAATAAGGATTAAACCTAGATATAAAATTAAATTAAAAATTAAATTAGAAATAGAATTGAAGTATAAATTCAAATACAGGTGGAATTAAAATAGACACTGAATTGGAGATGAAATTAAAGGAAGCAGGAATAAAGTTAAAATTAAACTAAGATCAGAAATCCTTGCACAGATAAAAATAGTGATCAAATTAAGATAAAAATGAAAGTCAATTCTTTTTCATACTAACTGTATTTAATCTGTTAAGTCTACTTAATCTACCAGGATGAAAATGTAACAAATTTTCAAAATAAGAAAGAAGTTAATGATGTGTCTACATAAGTAAACTAAATCTAAATAAGGATTAAACCTAGATATAAAATTAAATTAAAAATTAAATTAGAAATAGAATTGAAGTATAAATTCAAATACAGGTGGAATTAAAATAGACACTGAATTGGAGATGAAATTAAAGGAAGCAGGAATAAAGTTAAAATTAAACTAAGATCAGAAATCCTTGCACAGGTAAAAACAGTGATCAAATTAAGATAAAAATGAAAGTCAATTCTTTTTCATACTAACTGTATTCAATCTGTTAAGTCTACCTAATCTACCAGGATGAAAATGTAACACATTTTCAAAATAAGAAAGAAGTTAATGGTGTGTCTACATACATAAACTAAATCTAAATAAGGATTAAATGTAGATTTAAAATTAAATTAGAAATAGAATTGAAGTATAAATCCAAATACAGGTGGAATTAAAATGGACACTGAATTGGAGATAAAATTAAAGTAGAAGCAGTGACAGAGTTAAAATTAAACTAAGACCAGAAATCCTTGCACAGGTAAAAACAGTGATCAAATTAAGATAAAAATAAAAGCAGAGACACAATTAAAAAACAAAGATAACTGCAAGGATGAAATTAAAATAGAAATCCAATTAAATCAAGAAATAAAAGAGAAAATGGAAATAAAATACGAATAGTAACGGAAACAAAAGTATGAATAAATAAAATACGATGATCAAGTTACTTGCTATCCACCCTGTAAAAATGTCCTATTTCATTTCAAGCAGGGGTCGAGCGAACCAGAAAGAGAATTATTGTTCTTCGACGAGTCGAACGAGGGTGGAATATTAAAATACACGTTGCAAGCTCGTGCGCGCGCGCCTACGAGACGAGATAATTAAAAGTGAATTCTGCAGACAGTTCGAAGCGGATCGCAGAAGAATAAAAAGGGGCGGATTCGACGAAACCAGGCGGAAATACAGTACGGGACAAAATGATAGCGCACTGTATGACTTTTAGTGTTTTTTGAGTCTAACGTAATTAAATATACAAATTGACACTAGATTTACTCAGACCCCAAAATTTGCGAAAACAATTACTAGTATTCCTAGTAACTTTTACTGACCCAAATCTATTTCCCCTTTAGCTAGGTAATTTTTAATTCTGTATGATGTATGTATACCCATTCTTTAGTATATACAGTGGCGGACAAAAGTTTAAGATCAACGATTCAAAGAAAACAAACAAATTAATTAATAAAAAATAACTTAGATAAATAAAAATTGTATTCTATGCTAATTAATAAATAGTATTCTATCATAATAGCGATAAAAATAAGTATAGGAACAATATTTGCATACTATAAATCTTTATATGTTTTACATTGTCCTCTCGTCTTAAACTTTTGTCCGCTACTGTATATATCAGAAATAGATATACAAGAAATGTTCGTAAATCTAGTGTTAATAATACAGTGCAACCCCGTTTATCCGGATTGAAAATTTTTATCCTATCCTTTTATAGCTCTGTTTTTTTTTAATTTTTCGCAAAATTATCTTCCTTTCAGCATCCTAATTACGCAATATCGAACTTACTCTGTGCTTTGGCATGTATTTCACTTCGAATTCCATGTTTTTACTTTAAAATAACTGTATGCAAACGTGCGAATAAAATATACACGTATAAATCATGTTACCTGTGTCGTTAGCCCTGTGAACCCCGGATAAACGGGGTTTCACTGCTGAGGATCAACCTTCTCCTTAAATAAATAAATAAATAACCTTCTCCTTAAATAAATAAATAAATAACCTTCTCCTTAAATAAATAAATAAATAAATAACCTTCCCCTTAAATAAATAAATAAATAAATAAATAAATAACCTTCTCCTTAAATAAATAAATAAATAAATGAATAAATAAAGAACCTTCTCCTTAAATAAATAAATAAGCTTCTACTCAAATAATCCTCTCCTTAAATAAATAAATAAGCTTCTACGCAAATAATCCTCTCCTTAAATAAATAAATAAATAAATAGCCTGCTCCTTAAATAAATAAATAAATAAATAAATCATCCAAATCTGACTTATAATTATACAACATTTTTTCACCGAGACATAGCGTTTCGAAGTTACTCGAGAAACACTGAAAGTCACAGGGTGTGCTATCGTTTTGTCGCGTACTGTAACGGCGAAGAACGACTCGCAGATGTTAAGCGACGGCACGACGAGCTGGGGACGCTTTATTCGCGGATTGGGCTAGTTTAAAAACTGTCGCCAGAAATAACAGTAACACACGGTCGGTTGTGTTCGTTTCGTTCGAGCGGCGGGCCAACGAGTTAAATCTGTAAGATGCCATCTTTTTGCTAATCCAATGGCTGGGAAATTTAAAAAGAACAGACTGAAAGACAGCTCTAATCCCCTTCGGTTGTGATAACTTGTTTTGCACTGGTCGGGGGTGAATTTTGCTTGTTCGAGAAAGATATTTACATTTTGTTGCTTAACTGTTTCAGTGTATGCATTATTATATCGTTAAATACTAATTTTGATTGAATAATAGATGAAAGGTTTATGAGGAAGAGGAGGAATGTCAAGTTTTAGCATTTATCGTAAAACGAAAATTTATTTCTCAATATACAGTAGTGGTCATAATTTTAAGTCGAGAAGGTATTACAAAACAGAGTGCCATGGTTAATAAATTTATTTTTATTGTTAATAAAGTAATATAGTACTCATTGATTGGTACAGAAATTTTATTTTACTATTCCGTTTTTTGTATTATTTCTCATATATGAATTACCTTATTTTTGTTGACCCTTTGATCTTAAACTTTTATCCGCTACTGTAATGTCACAACTTCAGATTTGCTCATACATCAAAATAACTTGTCACAGGAAAATTCACAAAATTTGTAAATTTAACACATTTATTAACAAATATACTTTGACCTAGTGGTGATCACTACAACAAGAAGTGTCCTGAGCCCTTTTTCCCCAGGTCTTTATACTTTTCTGTGGATAGAGTTGATGTTAACCTTAATCCTAACCATGGGTTGACTAGAATGTTTTTCTGGACTTTGAAAAAGATGAGGTTCCATGAGATCTGGAAAATGACTAAACTATTTTAAACAGGGTGGCTATGAGTGTTCCCTGGGTCAATGACGAATGGCTATCAGCAATGGTCCGAAGATAAGGGCCTTTTCACACTCTCAGTGTCACAAACGCACCAAACCGTGTCAAACACCTCAGTCTTAGGCAATCATAATGAAATAAGCACCAAATAGGCATTCTTAATATCACAAACGTGCCAAACTGTGTAGAACACCTCAGTCTTAGGCGATCATAATGGAATAAACATCAAATAGGCATTCTCAGTATCACAAACGCAAAATTTATAAACACCTATAGGTGTTCACAGTAACCTAGGGGTTAAACGTCATCAAAACGGATAGGATAAGGGCATTTTCACACTCTTAGTGTCACAAACGTGCCAAACTGTATCAGACACCTCAGTTTGAGACGACCATAATGGAACAAGCACCTATAGGCACTCTCAATGTCACAAACGCTACAAATTGTGTCGAACACCTCAGTCTTAGGTGACCATTATGGAATAAGTACCAAATAGGCACTCTCAGTGTCACAAACGCGCCAAACTGTATTGAACACCTCAGTCTTAGGCAATCATAATGAAATAAGCATCTATAGGCACTCTCAGTGTAACAAACGTTCCAAATTGTGTCGAACACCTCAGTCTTAGGTGACCATTATGGAATAAGTACCAAATAGGCACTCTCAGTGTCACAAACGCGCCAAACTGTATTGAACACCTCAGTCTTAGGCAATCATAATGAAATAAGCATCTATAGGCACTCTCAGTGTAACAAACGTTCCAAATTGTGTCGAACACCTCAGTCTTAGGTGACCATTATGGAATAAGTACTAAATAGGCACTCTCAGTGTCACAAACTGTATCAAACACCTCAGTCTTAGGCAATCATAATGAAATAAGCACCTATAGGCACTCTCAGTGTCACAAACCTGCCAAACTGTATTGAACACCTCAGTCTTAGGCAATCATAATGAAATAAGCACCTATAGGCACTTTAAGTGTCATAAAAGCAAAATTTATAAACGCCTATAGATGCCCACAGTAGCCTAGGAATTAAACGTCATCAAAACGGCACAGCCACTTTTCAGCCGAATTAATAATCGCCAAACGTTGTTATTAAGGAATGTCGATAAAGAAACGCTGACGCCAGACGCGCGCGCGCGCACTTTTCCCGACAGTTTTCCCAACGCGATAAACTTTCTAATTACGAAAGTTCGGCCGGGCTAAAGTGTATTAACGGCAACGAATCAAAGTGATACTCGAGATCGCGCTGTAAAAGTTCTCTTAATATCGGCTGGAATATTGCAGGAAACAAAACACGAGGCTGAATAATAAAAAAAGGGTACAAAAATGTCGTTAATTTTTTCATTGGGATTTTTTTACTAAAGTTTCATTTAGGTTCGTTACTTTTCAGTCGAAATGTAAATATTATAACGAACCAACAATAATGTTTAAGTAAAAATAAAGATATATAGAAAATAATAAATTACAAAATGTTATTTTTAAATGCCCTAAATTTTGTTTGTTTCTAACCAGAATTATATATTTTTTGGTTAAAATAAAAATATTATGATAAATAAAGAATAATGTCGAGATGAAGGTAAAAATGTATACAAATAAAATCCGAATATTACTTTTTAAGTATCCAATTACTTCAAATAATAATACAGGATAATAAGTAACAAGAAATTTGGTATATAATTGCAAATTATTCGCTTCTGAAATAATTTGTTGTAGAGAAATTTTGTGAAGACTTTGAAAAATATATTATTTAGAGGCCTAATACCTTACAAAACATGTTAACAAAAAATGTATCCAAATATAGAAGACTATTATCAATACCCACAGTATTAATCTACGTTTGCATTCACACCATCAACATAGATTGTATAATAATTTAAAAAACAGTAAAAACAATTTACACTTTCCAATAAAATTAAATTTTTAACTTGAACAGAAGCTTCGTCTTATGAAATCAAGGATCATCGAACACAAAATAGCGGAAAATCTTCTGAAAAAAATTGCAAACACTTATTTTAACTAAATTTCACAAAACTGATGTTTTTCCCTTAACACGTTTTCCCAAATATGGGTGACGCTTTTTTTCTTAAATAGGATTTAAGAGTTAAAAGTTAAAAAGTTTTTAAAAGTTAAATAGGATTTTAAATTGGAATCTTAAAAGGAATTCAATGGAATAAGCATCGAAGTATAAATATAAAATACATAAAATAAAAATAAAAAATTAAAATTTTTGCTGTTTGTATATTTTTTTACCCCAATTTTCTATGCAATCGAATTTAGGCCCAGCAAAAAACTCAGCCGAATCATCCTGGGCGACGAACCTGTTAAAAAAGAGCTAATACTGAACTTGAAAACCAAAGAAATTCCTAATTGCAGACGACTAACGCACAGAAACGATCACACGCGAAGGAAAGACCTGGCTGAAACCTCTGGCAGACTGATTCCTTGCACAGGTTGTAGGCGTCACAAAGCATAACCCTGAACCAGAACGAAAAACCATGACCCCGGCCAAGGGGACGCGCGATGACCGCCATAAAGAGCGGCCCGTGGTCGTTTCCCAACTCTGAAAGGGTGGCAGCACTGCCTGGCGAGCCGAACGGCAAAAGAGAGCGTCGCTTCGGAGACGATCTAAATTTAAGTTTCAGATTTATACGCCCTCGCTCGCCGGCCATTGACTTCTCGCTGGGACCCGCCCGCTTTCAACCCTCGCGTCCCCCCGACCCACCCCCAATGGGTCAACCCCTGGCGCGACGTGTGCTATGCGTCTACGAGAAGTCCAGGCAGAGGAATGCGGGTGTGATTGGTGCCTAACACCCCACACTACAGTTTAACACTAAACGTACAGTAGTGGACAGAAGTTTAAGACGACAGGATAATGTGAAACATAATTTCATGGTTTGCAAATATTATTTATTTATTCATTTTTAATGTCACTGTGGTAGAACACTATTTATTGATTAGCATAGAATACTAATTTTATTTACACTGTTATTTCTTATCAATTAATTAATTTACAGCAGTGGACAAAAGTTTAAGACGACAGAATAATGTGAAACATAATTTCATGGTTTGCAAATACTGTCTATATATTTATTTTTATTGCTATTATAGTAGAACACTATTTATTGATTAGTATAGAATACGAATATTGTTTATTATATTATTTCTTGTTAATTAATTAATTTATTTTCCTTGAGCCTTTGGTCTTAAACTTTTGTCCGCTACTGTACTAAGAAATAGGTATACAAGATTTTATTTATACTGTTATTTATTATCAATTAATTAATTTACAGCAGTGGACAAAAGTTTAAGACGACAGAATAATGTGAAACATAATTTCATGGTTTGCAAATGTTATTTATTTATTCATTTCTATTATCATTATGGTAGAACACTATTTATTGATTAGCATAGAATACAAATTTTATTTATACTGTTATTTCTTATTAATTAATTATTTTATTTTATTTCACCCTTTGGTCTTAAACTTTTACCCGCTACTGTACCAAGCGGGGTCAAATAACCCCTTTCAAAATTCACATTATAAATCGTACATTCATTGTTATTTCCCTCGCTCATCTGACTTTCTGTAAATTCTTATATCATCTGATTATACAATTTCTCGCTTTTCATTTTTCTCTTAGCCTATTTTTTACCAACAAAAATTATTTGCATACCTTATGTATCACAAAGGATCTGTATATTTCATATTTGAAATTCTTTCTAAATTGAATTCTTGTTATTAGTATATGCTTTTTTTCGTAAATATACTAATTATATATATATATGTACGAATACTTTTTAGAGCCACTGTAAGCCTTAAATAAATAGTAGATATGACCAATAAGAAAAATACATGTGACTCTGTTCTATGTTTCCATACAAAATAGGCTGCCTTAGTTTACTGTAATCAATCGAATCCACCTTCCTTCCAAGTTCAAATTCATGAGAGGCATATAGTACTGTAGAGAGCTGGTGAAATGTCCCTTGGAAGGAATTTGGGTATGATTGGTTAGAGTCACGGAGGCTCGACTTACCCCACTATTGGTCGAGTGAGTCCTACTACGATTCTATTTTATGTTTCCATACAAAATAGGCTGCCTTAGTTCACTGTGATCAATCGAATCCACCTTCCTTCCAAGTTCAAATTCATGAGAGACATACAGTACTGTAGAGAGCTGGTGAAATGTCCCTTGGAAGGAATTTGGGTATGATTGGTTAGAGTCACGGAGGCTCGACTTACCCCACTATTGGTCGAGGGAGTTCTACTACGACTCTATTTTATGTTTCCATACAAAATAGGCTGCCTTAGTTCACTGTGATCAATCGAATCCACCTTCCTTCCAAGTTCAAATTCATGAGAGACATACAGTACTGTAGAGAGCTGGTGAAATGTCCCTTGGAAGGAATTTGGGTATGATTGGTTAGAGTCACGGAGGCTCGACTTACCCCACTATTGGTCGAGGGGGTTCTACTACGACTCTCTTCTATGTTCCATCCAAAATAGGCTGCCTTAGTTCACTGTGATCAATCGAATCCACCTTCCTTCCAACTCCAAATTCATGAGAGGCATACAGTACTGTAGGGAGCTGATGAAATGTCCCTTGGAAGGAATTTGGGTATGATTGGTTAGAGTCACGGAGGCTCGACTTACCCCACTATTGGTCGAAGGGGTTCTACTACTATTTCAATGTGTGACTGTGTAGTGTAAGCGTGAAAGTCAGTAGTGGGGGATTGGCGAAGCGAACGAATAACCCCCTTTGCCTCTGTACTACCCCTCCGTGGGGCATCTCACTGGCTCGCAATAGTACGCGACTCTAACTCACCGATCTCTCCCCCTTATTCTGTCTGCCCGGGACGGGCATAAATCGTGAGAGATGCAAAGTGAAGGATTACACCTTCGACCGGTAAATCTTTCGGGTTGTACGATTATTTTTTATCGAGCAGAGGGTGGCTCGAATTCCCACTGTTTGAGGGAAAGAGGTAGATATTGGGGATGTGGAACTTTTGTTTCGATACTCTTGTTACAGTGGAACCTCCCTTACCTGAACACTTGTTAGTCGAACATTGCAACTAAAAATTCTATTAACCGGATATAGTGTCACCTAATAGTAACTTTTTACTTTTAAAAGTCGTGAAATTTAAGTGTGAATGAGTATGAGATACAGAAACATTTAACACTAGGCTTATGGGACCCCTCAATTTGACGGATTTTGGACCTCATGAGCAAAATTTGCTAAAAGAATTACTACTATTCCTAATAATTTTCGTTAACTTTCATTTGGTGGACTGATACGAGTATACCTCAACCCTTTGCACTCGAGAGGTGACTGTTAATCATCAAATGATAGTTTCGCAAATTTTCAGACTTTAATAGAGATTAAATAATCATATATATAAATTTTAGTATATCACTTAGCATATAAGCGAATTTTAGTGAATATTATTATAAATATTATTATATTTATGGAGTTTTAAATTCTGTATATCGTATAACTATTTCTTAGGATATGTATATTAGGAATAAATTACACAAGAAATATCCGTAAATCTAGTGTTAATCAAACTGTTGACCTTTTCAATACCCATTTAAATAAATAAAATTTAGCCTAAGAAAACGTAATTGTTGTATTATCCAAAAATTCTGTCGTCGGAACACATTTCTCTCCCTATTAGTTCCATAATCGAGGTTCTAAGGTATTAGTTATGTATTTATGTGAAATTCGAACGCGAGAAAGCACAGTATGCTTGCTTATTATAAACTTATTATAAACTTAAAGAGGTGAAATGAATCTTTGTTATTTTATATATCCTGATAAGAATTTGAGTTTTGAATAAAAATCTGCAATCTACCCGTTATCTGCATCCATTGTTATCCGAATATCTTGTTATTCGAACAGATTGTCGAATAAATCTATATCGTAATAAAATAACTCTACTATCGTATTAATAATAAAAATAGATCTGTGGATAATATTTAAAAACCGTGGTACTCTGTTTTACAATATTTTCTCATCTTAAACTTATGCCCGCTACTTTATATATGTGCAAAATTTATTAAATAAATCTTGTGATTCCAAAGTGGTTCCAAAGTGATTCCAAAGTGGTTCCAAAGTGGTTCCAAAGTGGTTCCAAAGTAGTTCCAAAGTGGTTCCAAAATGGTTCCAAAGTGGTTCCAAAGTGGTTCCAAAAACTTTTGACTCTCACTGTAACTTCTTAAACCGTGCATAATAAAAATGGTTAATAAATTCTGTTCCACTCACAGATTAATTATATATCTGAAAAAATATCAAAGTGTGGTGCAGAGCATAGAAAAATATTTTAATAATCATTGGTTAAGAATGCAATCAAAAATGGATACAGCTTTTTCGTAAAAGCGAAGGGAATTTTTATAAATTTTGTATATAATTTGGACAGAACTTTTCCAACGGCCAAATAAGTCAGCGAGGGCACAACGATAGGGGGATTTGGTGAAATGCTGGGGTTGAGCAACACTGATCTATTTATGGCAACCGAATTAGTGGTTATATTGAAGACACGAATTTGCGCTGAGTTTTGCTTCAGGTTCGAGTGCAGAGTATTTCTGTTATGCATCTCTGTTGTTTGCGATCGTAAAACGTAACAGACGACGAAATAAACGACGGTTGTTGAGATGCAGCTGACGTCAATGTCCAAATGATCGCGATCATGTGCACTGGGAGCTCTTAAAGTAGGATTTTTGCGAATCATCCATAAGAAATATCGCCACTTCGACCAAAGATATATTAAAGTTTTCTTACCCTACTG
The DNA here is from genome assembly GCA_033822845.1 of Tetrapedia diversipes. Classification (NCBI taxonomy): domain Eukaryota; kingdom Metazoa; phylum Arthropoda; class Insecta; order Hymenoptera; family Apidae; genus Tetrapedia; species Tetrapedia diversipes. The sequence goes on from JAOPTO010001222.1 coordinate 32,951, forward strand.
TCAAAACAAGTTCATTCCACTGAGCACGTAAATTTTAATTTAAATACCCAATATGAAGATCGAGCCAAATTATCAATATACCATTACGTAGTTAACGGGTCAAAAAAAATTGAAGACTATAGTACTTCATTCGATTCTACAGAAAATGCATTAATTGCGAAAAGGGTCTTTTAAAATTTTATTTTTAAATAAAGAAGAATTCTATTTTTTATTTCAGTTAATTTGTTATTATTATAGTACACTACGATATGTACTATCTTTAAATAACCCTTTGCATTCTGAAAACATTTTAATTTATTGCAATTATCGAACAATATTAATTATTTAATTATCTAATCACCTAAATTTTAATTATTTAATTATTGAATCACCTAACTCTTAATTATTTAATTATTTAACCACCCAATTCGTAATTACATAATTATTTAATCACCTAATTCGCAATTACATAATTATTTAACCACCCACCTCTTAATTATTTAATTATTTAATCACCTAATTCTTAATTATTTAATTATCTGATTCTTAGTTATTTAATTAATTAATTATTGCATTTCTTAAAAAATTAAATATGCAGTAATCAATATAATATACCTTTTAATAAACTAAATCATTTTCATTTAAATTTAAATAGTATTAAATTTTTTAATTTAAATTTTTTAATACTAAATAAATTTTAGTATTTATTTACATTACATAAAAATTAAGGTAGCATACTTTTTTAATAAGCCTTCAGCGTTTATTTATTTACATTTGTAGAAAAAAAATGTAATACTTCGATCACTGCTTGCTTCTTATTTAATTTTTAAGAAACGTATTTACTGTCTAATTGGGTCAATTATCCTACGGAAAGTGAAAGGGTTAAAATATTTTGTTCCATCTATACTCGTCCAACCGTAACCTCATCCCAACTCTACTGGAGACATCGTTGGCGAACGCTGCGCTGAAGTATGCATCCCTTATCGATTTGCACGACAGAACGTTACACATTTGTGACAAGCAGTGTTCGACGCCTGTGAAAAACAGAAAAACAGGAAATGCAAAAGCATGCAGCGTCGCAGCATGTATAATTCAGCCGAGTTCCCTCAAACTTTGTCATCGTCAGCGACTATATCGATCGTTTTTACGATGCGCACCCGATGTTTTAATATTTTCGCGCGACGAGACAGGTTTTTATTTTATCCTTTCGGCAAAATCTATGTTGGTTGAAACAATAGTCCACGAAAATTTAATTTCTATTCTACCTTTTCTCTTAATTCGTTAACAATTTGTTATTTCAAAAGAGGAGCTGGAACTGTTAAAAGGATAGTTTTTTTTTTAATTTATGACTTCTTTGATATTCCATTTTATTTATTTCATATGAAAAACGTACTTATTTATAAAAAAATACTTCTGGATTGGAAGTTTCAAAATTTATTGAAAAAATCAATATTAAATTGTTTAGTTCACCAATTGAAAAACAAGGTTTAACGAATTTAATTGGATTACTGTTAATACAAACTTCCCACCATAATTAATTATTAACAAAATTAAAACACAGAAACAAATGTTTCATGTTATTTGAAAAATAAATTAAATATCATAGAGTCGCTAAATAATGGACACTTCCTGTTCTTTCCCCTTCCCCTTTGAATTTTTTGAAAATTTTCCTATAAATAACATCCTGATTAAAAGAACATTGAAAGAGTTAACAAAAAATTGAGTTCATTGGAATTATTATTTTACAAATGTCGTTAAAAAAATCTCAAAAATAGAACACATCGAATACTCATTTGATCCCTTGCATAAATTATAAACCCTGTACTCTGGTATATCATAAAATAATTATTATTAATAATAACTAATAATTAATTATTAGTACAATAATAATAATTAATCAACAAAACTAACTGAATAAAATTAAACTGAAAAACTAAAACTATTGGTACCTGCCAACCTAGAGCCTTTAATCCCCCTGAGTATAATAATAATAATAATGAATCAATAAAACTAACTAAATAAAATTAAACTAAAAAACTAAAATTATTGGAATCTGCAGAGCTAAAACCTTTAATCCCCTAAGTATAATAATAATAATAATTAATCAACAAAACTAACTGAATAAAGTTAAACTAAAAATCTAAAAATATTGGAATCTGCAGACCTAGAGCCTTTAATCCTCTAAGTATAATAATAATTATAATTAACCAACAAAAGTAACTAAATAAAATTAAACTAAAAACCTAAAACTATTGGAAGCTGCAGACCTAAAGCCTTTAATCCCCTAAGTATAATAATAATAATAATTAATCAATGAAACTAACTAAGTAAAATTAAACTAAAAAACTAAAACCTGAACCTAACCTGAACCTGAGCTTAACCTCAACCTAACCTGAACCTAAAACTATTGGAACCTGCAAACCCAGAGCCTTTAATCCCCTAAGTATAATAATAATAATAATTAATCAATGAAACTAACTAAGTAAAATTAAACTAGAAAACTAAAACTATTGGAACTTGCAGACCTAGAGCCTTTAATCCCCTTCAATCTTTCCCGTGAATCCATACTAGAAGAAACCTAACCTAAAACCAGAAAATTGTCCTCAGCATCCCCGGCTCCTAAATTAAGAGCCTCGTAAACACAACGCTCGCCCATAAACCACCAAACTCATCCCCGGAAAATGTTCTCGGCAGCCTACCAAAAAAATCTCGTTCAATTTCGCGAGGACTTCCGGCGGAACCGGGGAAGTCGAACGAGAAGACTTGCTTGGCCAATTCTAAAGGAAAAAACGAGCCGAAAAATGAAAAAGAAACAGAAAAAACAGGTCCGTAATCGTTAGGAACAATTAAACGAAACGACAGAGGAACGACGTGGCCGCGCGCGGCACGGTAATTAAAAGTGAGCCCATTAATTCGGTAGAGGGGGGGAAGAGTGGCGGGGAGGTTGGGGCGGGCATTTCAAATTGTTTACAAACTAAAGTACACGTCACCGAAGCTTTTAAACGATCGTAATTACACGCGGCCGCTGTCGGGTTCCCGTCGAAATTAGAATACGGTAAACGAGCAATAAATACTAGACTGCTGCGAAAGTTCTGTCCAATGCTTCGTTGGTACGAACGGTCAATACGGAAAAATTTTCGATGAAAATGGTGATTTTAGGTGATACGAGAGAGGCTAGAGGATTGTATACCATTGTTGATTTGTTGGTGATCAGGATATTCGATTCAAATGGGTGCTTACAAGCGTTTAGGAGAACTGCTAAGCTACAGTCAGTTACAAAAGTTCTCATGCATCAGCTAAATTTCAAATATTAAAGAATAAACAGCTGATGATGTACAGTCAATTGCAAAAGTTTTCATGCATCAGCTAAATTTCAAATATTAAAGAATAAACAACCGGTGATGTACAGTCAATTGCAAAAGTTTTTATGCATCAGCTAAATTTCAAATATTATATTTTTTAAAAAACAGCTCGTGATGTACAATCAGCTGCAAAAGTTTTCATGCATCAGCTAAATTTCAAATATTAAAAAATAAACAGTTACTAATGTACAGTCAGCTGCAAAAGTTTCCATGGAACAGCTAAATTATTATTTTCATTATTAACACAATTAGATATTATTTTGTTAATCGAATTTATCAATATCAAATTAAAATTGATAATTTTGCAAATTTTCAAACTCAAACGTTTAAACAGTCGTATAAGTAAATTTTGGTATATTGCTAAACTAAACGAAACGAAATTCAATGGGAGTGAATGTTATTAAATATTTTACATTTGAAAGTTCTTCGAAGTTAATATCATTAACAGTCACCTCTCGTGTGCAAAGGGTTAAGGTATACTCGTATCAGTCCACCAAATGAAAGTTAACGAAAATTATTAAGAATAGTAATAATTTTTTTTGCAAATTTTGCTCATGAAGTCCAAAACCCGTCAAATTGACCTAGTGTTAAGGAAAAAGTGACGAATGTTAATAATTACTTTACATTTGAAAATCTTCGAAGTCAATATCATTAGACGACTAACAGTCACCAAATGATAATTTTGCAAATTTTCAAACTCAAACGGTTAAACAGTCGTATAAGTAAATTTTGGTATATTGCTAAACGAAATTCAATGGGAGTGAATGTTATTAAATATTTTACATTTGAAAGTTCTTCGAAGTTAATATCATTAGCCGACTGACAGTCGTCTCTCGAGTGCAAAATTTTCAGAAATCGAATTTCACGAAGGACAAAACTTATGCAACGGCCTAATATCAACGTCCAAATCGATCCATCCGCCTCACTTTTTCTCTCCCTTCGCTCCCGTTTTCAGCTCTCTTTCCCGTTGCCCCGTGGTGTCGCGACGGGAGTAGGGAGAAATTTTCATGAAAAAAGCCGGGAAAATTGCGCGACACACACTGGCGCACAAACACCGGGCTCTCGCGAGTGAATTGCATTCAAATTTTTATGAAGCTCGCTCGTTTAAAACGGGCCAGAGCCTGTGTTTCGAGCGTTCGAACGTTTCAGCGAGCAGAAAATTCACATTTTATTGCTGCTTTACGGGATATTTCCGCGTGGCTCGTTTGAAACGTCCCTTCGCCCGTGTTTAGGCTCGTTTCAGAGAGGGAAACTTTGTTTTAATCGTAGCAAGCAAAAATTTGGAAACACATTTGTACCGGAACTGCCTCGTGTAATCGGTTTGCGATCAACGCGAGTTAGCGCGGTCAGACGAATAAAATTATAGTGCGAATATCGATTTGCATAAAAGAAGTCGTACACAAAAAAATATTTGGAAATATTTTATAAATACCTACGTATAATAAACAACTTTGTACGATGTACTACCTAAATTTTTTTTTTTATGCGGCGGACAGGGACGCCACATATAAAAAAAAAGTCGCACTTAGAAAACTAACATCAATTATTCATGAAATGAATGAGAGAATGCTTTCAATTAAATTAACCCTTTCGTTTCGACTGACCAGTCCGCCGAAGTACCATCACTGAACGGAAGCACGCGTTAGAAATATGCACAGTGCGCGTTTTTCTACGTCTTAAATAACAATTGTGCTGAATAAAACAATCGTTGATCTAATGTAACAAGTATATTTACATTTTTAATATGAAAAGGCTTACAAAATTATTGAAGTACAGAATTATTAAAATATAAAATTATTAAAATACAAAATATATTTAGATACTGCTTATAAGCGGCGCTCGTACCCACAGGTCATCTCGTGGACGCCGCCTATAAGCGGCGCTCGAAGCGAAAGGGTTAAATAATTAAGTTAGACCTGGAAAAATTGTAAAAACTGTGGCGTACACCACATAGGGGAGGTGCGGAGTGGTGGAGAAAGGAGCCTGTATCCGAGCGCTCGGGCCCCGAAGGCAATAAATAAATCGGATATAGTTCGAGGCCCGATGCGGCTCGGAAGAGCCTTTTCCTCCCTCTCGTGCTTCCCCCAACCCTGAAGGACAGCGAGGCGTCGGGCCTGCAAAGCGAGAGTTGGGCAGACACTCCTGGCTCAACCAACGAACGAAACGGTCGGAAAAATAAAATAAAGTTGAATTTCCCTAACGTACCCACAAAACGTTTCGGGGTTAACCGAACAGCGAAGAGCACGCAATCATGAGTGCTGCACGTCATCGTTTAAACTATTGTTTGAACCTAGATTATGTTGACCGAATCAAGCAGTCTTCTGTTGTTTTGGAAAGCTAGATGTCTACGCTATGAGACTCCAAAAATACCGTTACGATATTCAAATTGTACACAGCCTTTATCATCATCGACAGATGAAAGACTAAAATTAACTTGTACATCTAACATAATGTTCGAATGTAATGACTTTTAACCAAATATGGGCATAAAGAAATCACGCCATGTGGGAGTGTGGTTTACGCCTTCTTTTGTTACTTTTCGTTACTCTTAACCCTTTGACTGCGGATTCGCTCTTGGACGAATCCATCAATATGGATGGCGAGTTTTTCGCTTGTCAGTCTCTATGACTTGTCCACTGACTAGTGACCAAAATAGTAGCCGGAAATTTGATACCATTCTTAGGGTTTAAAAAATAATAATAGCATATTTAATTGCTAGGTTGCATAGGACAATAAATTCCATGTTGAATTAATCGGTAAAATAGTAATAAAGGTGTTATCGTAAAAACATACAGAGGACGTATATACAGGGTGTTCGGACAGCCCTGGGCTTAAATTGAAAGAGTAACTCCCTGAGACATTCTAAGACGAAAATCAAGAGTAACGATTTTGCGTTTGAGGCTTTGTTTACGAGTTATAACTAGTTAAAAAAATCGGTTAGTCCGGACCGTTCGAACGCCTGAGAGCGAGACTCTCTCCACTGTGGACTCAGCGACGTTACCGACCGAGTTGCCTCGGTTACCCGCTCTCAAGCGTCGAACGGTCCGGATTAAACGATATCTTTAACTAGTTATAACTCGTAAAGAAAGCCTCAAACGCAAAATCGTTACTCTTGATTTTCGTCTTAGAATGTCTCAGGGAGTTACTCTTTCAATTTAAGCCCAGGGCTGTCCGAACACCCTGTATATTGATGGACTTATGAAGGCGTATATATACGCCTTTAGCAGTCAAAGGGTTAAGGGGTTATACGCAGTTGGAAGGCCGGAAAAAGGCGATTTTTCAAAAATTTTTTCCACCAGGACATTTTGATGTATTACTTTTAAACTTACTTTTAATCCACACCGATAGCTTACGCCAGACGCATATATGCGTCCATAGAGTTCAACGGGTTAAACATTACTTTTATTCTAATAACTATCACATTGCAGGTAATTTACAGATCAATAGTCCTGATTGGTAAGGACAGGAACCGCCTATCAGGCTCGAGGCAAATAAATAGGGAGCCTCGCGATAATTAGAGTTAGTTCATAGTTCAGAGTTTTTAGTCACAGTTCATAGTTCAGAGTTCAAAATTCGTTATAAGATATAGTTCACAGTGCGTTATTAGAAGTCGTTGCATTAGCTCGTAGTTTATGTAAAAACCCATCGGCCAACAAATAATTCCTACAACATATTATACATTACTCTACACATCTATTCTCTGACACGAGAAAACGTTCTCTAACTTTTGTTTTATATTTCATATTTTCCCCCTTCCTTCGATCTCACGCTTTGTATTTCATTTCTATCAAAAGGGTTAACGTTGCACGATAGGTCTAAAACAGAACAAACCTGTTTACTATTCACTGCCCGCGACAATATTTCACCCGGCTCTGATTAAATTCCGCTCCGCGAATCCCGTATTCAGCCCCGAAGACCAAAATCGTGAATTAACGCGGGAACTTCGCTAGAGGGGGGAGGAGGGGGATGAAAAGGGGAGTTGGCGAAACTGTCGAAAAATTCAGTAGCGTGTCTAGAAGCGGGGGAACCCTTGAATTGGCGTTCGATTTTGCCCGATAGTTGGGAAGAATCCCGTCGTTTAATCCGGCAAACTAAACAGCGAAAGTTCGGCGAGGGAATACTTATGCGGTTCGATCGATTTTAAAAGGGACTGCTCGGCGAACTGAGAAGTTCCGCGAACCGGTTGCCACTTGTTGAATGTTTATAAAGCAGAATGTAAGTCCAAAGTGGCCGCCTACCCCTCCCCCACCTTACTATTTTCCATTACACGCGCCTCCTTAGAGTCAGCGAGCGATGTATGCAAATTTCTCTTCTCTTTTCGGTTACGCGCGATATCGCTACTGCGAGAGATCTTCCGTTTTTGTTCCTCGTCAAATCGGTGCCATCGATTCTATTTACTTTTGTTACTAGTCGTTGGTCAGGAGCTGGTGTTGAATTTATTAAAAATTGTACTTTAAGAAATTTATGAACAGTACTAGTTTAATGGGAGATCTCCCATTTTTTCCTTGACAAACCAGTGCCATTGATTCCATTTACCTTTATTATTAGTTGGTCTTGAACTAGCGTTGAATTTATTAAAAATTGTATTTTTTTAAATTTATGAACAGTACTAGTTTAATGGGAAATCTCCCATCTTTTCCTTGACAAACCAGTGCCATTGATTCTATTTACCTTTGTTATTAGTTGGTCTTGAGCTAGTGTTGAATTTATTAAAAATTGTATTTTAAAATATTTATGAACAGTACTAGTCTAATGGGAAATCTCCCATCTTTTCCTTGACAAAGCAGTGCCATTGATTCTATTTACCTTTATTATTAGTTGGTCTTGAACTAGTGTTGAATTTATTAAAAATTGTATTTTTTTAAATTTATGAACAGTACTAGTTTAATGGGAGATCTCCCATTTTTTCCTTGACAAAGCAGTGCCATCGATTCTATTTACTTTTGTTACTAATCGTTGGTCAGAAGCTGGTGTTGAATTTATTAAAAATTGTATTTTAAAAAATTTATGAACAGTACTAGTTTAATGGGAAATCTCCCATTTTTTCCTTGACAAACCAGTGCCATTGATTCTATTTACCTTTGTTATTAGTTGGTCTTGAGCTAGTGTTGAATTTATTAAAAATTGTATTTAAAAAAATTTATGAACAGTACTAGTTTAATGGGAAATCTCCCATCTTTTCCTTGACAAACCAGTGCCATTGATTCTATTTACCTTTGTTATTAGTTGGTCTTGAACTAGTGTTGAATTTATTAAAAATTGTACTTTGGGAAATTTATGACACAGCACTACTTTAAGATTAACTAATAACAAAAACAAACAAAATCAATGGCAACGCGCTGTTGAGGAAAAAATGGGAGATCTCCCCATTCGGTCGGCTAGGTGTTAATAACACGCTATCACCATTATCCCCCCCCCTACCCCCGAACAATACGAGTAAAAATATCCACGAGGTGACGAAAAACGTCACAACATCAAAGCCCCGCGAAACACCGGTGATATCGTGGCCCCTCATCTTCGATTTCGATATTTCGCATACGACAAAACGGGTAATCCGGGTAATCTGAAACAGGGGGGAGCCGCCGGACGTTTCTAATCCGGATCGCGCGTGTCCGGAATGAGATCGGACCTCGGGATGGAATTCGAAACGACGGCCAGAGCGGAATGAACCTTCCAGTCCACGTTTTTCCGTTCGAATTTCGGCGCCAGCTTTGCCTTTTCCACGACCAACCCCTTCAACCCCTCCCCCCCTCACCCCTGATCGGGAAACCCGTCTTTTTTTACGGTGAAAAACGGTCGTGTGGCCGGGAAACACGAGAACTCGGGTTCCTAGGCACGTATCGGTATTTATTTTCGAGGAGACGTAAATATTCTGCTCTTTCACCCCCCCCCCCCCCCCCCTTCCTCTAACCCTTTTTGTTTTCCTCGCTCGTTAACTGCGCCCGGCTTGCAATTCGATTCACAGTCGAAAGTGTTTAGTTTGTGAAATAAAATGACACGATTCAATGTTCTTTATAAGTATAGTAGACCCTTTTATACGAACACCCGTTATCTGTGTATTGTACCCAGTTGTTTTGTTATCCGAGCAGAGTGTCGGGTAACGATAGTTGGTTATTATTTGAAAAAATTATGAAACTTATGAAACCTTTGATTCATTCAATTATTATTCAAAGTCATTCAAAGGTCTCCAAGTGTAACATATTTAATAATATTCACTCATATTGAATTTCATTTTGTTTACTTTAGTAATATACTAAAATTTACTTATACGACTATTTAACTCTTTGAGTTTGAAGATTTGCAAAATTATCACTTGGTGACTGATAGTTACCTTTCGAGTGCAAAGGGT
>JAOPTO010001222.1:42660-94658 GCA_033822845.1 Tetrapedia diversipes
TAAAATTTACTTATACGACTATTTAACCCTTTGAGTTTGAAGATTTGCAAAATTATCATTTGGTAACTGATAGTCACCTTTCGAGTGCAAAGGGTTAACTGTGAAAAAAATATAGGATAGATATTTACATAAAGTTTGTTACTATCTTAAAAAATTATGAAACAACTGTGAAGAAAATATAGGATAGATATTTACATAAAGTTTGTTATTATCTTAAAAAATTATGAAACAACTGTGAAGAAAATGTAGGATAGATAGATGTTTAAATAAAAATTATTATTATCTTAAAAAATTATGAAACTTAACTGTGAAAAAGATGTAGGACAGATAGGTGTTTAAATAAAATAAAAATTTTTTTAATATCCATTTAAATAAATCAAATTCAGCGTAAGAAAATATAATTATGGACTATTCAAATCAACAAACATAAAAAATTACCTATATAACTTAGCTTTTATATTGGGCCCTTCCAGAATTATGATCCAACCAGGAAAAATATAACTTCGTATACAAAAGTATGTTGAAAATATAAGATATGATGTTTTTTGTACAAGACACCATTTATGAGAAACTTGAAATGAAATAGTGATCAATTCTACTGATTAAATATTAATAAAAATTCAAAAATATTAAATGATAATAATATTCTAACATATTTCATAAAAATCGTGAATTTTCATAAATTAATAGTTCTTCAAAGATACTCAAAAGAAGAAAAAAAAAATGAATCATGTAATAAGAGTCTATAAATTTCTCTTAAATCAAATAAATTCACATGTATCCGGACGACTTTCTCGACACCCATTCATTTAGTTTGTTTAAAACTGAATACATAATTGCTATGTTTCCCACAATAATACGTGTAATCAAGCCACTGTAGAAACAATGTGTAACGGTCTCATTTATTGTAAACTAGGAACATGAATACTGCAACACTATTGAAACCTCAATATGCTCTAAATTCTATATAATTAAACTACCTAACCGTAAAATATTTTCAAAATAACGGCTATAAATAAATTTCTATAAATATTAAATAATACAATTATATAAAATTATTATAAAATCTGAATATAAACATATAATTCTATAAACCTACTAATTAAAAGCTTTATTAATTGAACAATATACTACGAAATCCTACAATGGATCATGGCACTAAATTTTGTAAGCAAAAGACAAAAAAATGGTTCAGCGGCTTGTTGAACAATAAAACAGCCTTTGCTTATTTCCAGGAACTGTTTACTATACAAAAAAAAAACTTCTTATTAGTGTGAAAGAGAAAATAAATGCTGCGTCAGGAAAAACGGAACCTCGGCTTCATTCATGAAAAACAATAATAACAGCGCGGTATTCAGAACGGATCCGATAAACAATGGAGTTCAAGCCGTATTGTGATGCCCTCTACATAAACCCGCCTGAATAAATATGTGTTTTGGATTCCCTTCCTTATTTCATTCTTCATGTCGTTTTTCATGTATCGCTGTACCAAGGTAAACACTACGTTCCACGGTCACTTCGTGAAAAAAGCACAATCACGATGACCGTGTGCCATATGCCTCCGGAGATTCTTATATTTACATAAAGAAAATATATCATTCGAGTTTCTAAAGCTTCTCTTATTCCCCACTCAATGAAACGGAAACTTCGAAAATAAATTACACTACCTTATAATTCTCAATGATATTAAAATATGCCACAATTTTTAATAAATGAATTGTTATTTTGTATTACCTTTATTCTTCAAAATCAATGAGAAATTAATAATTAAATATTTATAGAAATTTAGAATTGTACAGCATCCATATTTTATAGTTGCTGATTTGACTAACAATATGGCGCGTATAAAAATTATACGCTTGTATTTCGAAAATTATGATTAATTTTACAGTATGATTGAAATGTCATGAACGTGAAGTAATAATTAATAGGTGTTATTTGAAAAAATTACTTCTTATATTTGTTTGCTTCCTATAATTTACTGTCGTTATAATAAACAAAATACATATCCGATATGTACAATAAAATACCGTTAGAGTGTTTTAACCTATCGTTTCAAATACGTCCGTGTTATTACTCCTATAATTTCATTCCTTAAAGCTGTAATGTCACTTTAAAAAAGATTCTCAAAACGAATTTTCGTGAAATTGAAAATACTCCACTTACCTTTTATACTGGCGGTGAAAGAGTAACGAGTTGTGAAGAGAAACACGACGAACAGTAGACACAGTTTCCCGCAGCTTCGGCGTCCCATCGTGTCCTTAAAGGGGAGAATACACCACAGCACCACAGTCAATTGTACACGCGCGAAACGCCAGTCGAAAATCTGTCCAAAACGTACATCGTTCACTGTTCGAAATTAGTTTTAACCGTATCGTTTCACTGAACAATTCGAGAAAGGAGTCAGTTACGCCACATTCCCGCACTTTTCTCACCCGCCAAGTTCGAGTTCACGGGACCTGTCAAAAACGCCGCGGAATTTCACGAAACAAACGAATCTTAACCTTCACGCACTTTATTCACGGAAAGGAAGCTATGAATATCAAAATTTTACGATCAATCAAAGTGTAAACACCAAAAATACATAAACTATTCTGGAATACTGCCGAACATTCGGTTCAATTCTACAGGCGGCACATTTGGACGAGTCCAATCTGCGTACGTAGAACACACGGAACGTTAGGATTTGGGTTTACGCGGGAATTTAAACAAAGGAACGTGGATTCGCGCCAAAATTTCATCAGTGACAGGAGTATATTCTACTTTCTTACAACTAACTTATACACTGTTATGAACTCTTAAATCACGATTGTTCCCGATTTACAGGACAAAACAACAGAAACACAGCTCGAGAGAGCTTTAACACGTGTCTTTTTTAAAGGACCAATAACCTCGAACTAACCGCAACTCCGTTTTTTTCCGACCGAATTTTTCCGAATAACAACGTTCAACAGCGAATGTTATCGAACGTGGATAGCAGAATATATAATAGAGTTCAAGTGTGTCACACTAAGCACGAGAAATTGACAGTTCTCGGTAGCTTATGGCAATACACGATCGAGAGTGGATTAAGAAAACGACATAAACACCCTCACTACTCGACGTATCGCGCGACACTGACCGCCCCGCTCGTCGCTGTCGACACGTTTACCGGCCCAGATGGCGCTGCAGCTGCGACGCGTTTGATAAACCAGGAAACGCCGGCATTCGGCTCCGCGGCCTGGTTGCAACAAGTTGCAGCGCGTGGCTCTCTGAGTGCACGCTCCTGGAACGTGCATTCATTGGATGCAGTCCGTACGTACGCGGCTGGCATAACGAAGTGCAATCGATTGCAAGCCACCTCTGGCAAGCAGGAAGTAAAAAAATTAAAACGGACATCTCACGACTCCTGCAATAGCATAGGTGGTACTAAATTCAATTTTGTTAATATAATATAATTTGACGTGAGAAAATTTTTATTAAAATGACTTTTTTTAAGAATGAAGCTTTCTTCGTATGAGTATTGAAATAATTAACTTTTTAGTAATTTTGTACAGTTTTTTGCAAGAATATTTATTTATATTTACATGCTTTAAAAGCAACAATTCCTTAAATAATTGAAATATCGTTTTTATTGAAAACACCATAATGTTGATATATTTAAAAAATTACGAAATTTAACAGTGGGAAAGATATAGGATATAAAAATACTTAAACAAACCCTTCTTAATATTGATTTAAATAAATAAAATTTAATTTAACAAGAAGTAATTGATCTGTTATTTAAAAATTCTCTTTTCTGAACCTTTTCGTCTTCCTATTATTAGTTCATAAGTGCTATATGCTTTCTGTCAACGTTACTATAGCTCTTACTATCATATTGCAATGTTAGGTTTCATTTATGAATAATGCATTGTTTTCCTTTTACAACTATTTTATTACAAAAACTCTTCGAATGCTCTAAATTGCTATACACTTGGATTAGGTATCTTTTACTACCAGAATGAAACGTTATATTTCTCAACAAAATTTTTGCTTTCTTTTCGATATTGTACATAGATGAAAATACGATTCGTGATACAACGCATCGTAAGAACTGCCTAATCGATCGCTGAGCTAGCCAGTGATGTTTAGAAGAAATCAATCTCTTAGATTAGACTCCGTGAACGAATTATCAATCCAACATATTCCTTCCTCGAAACCAAGGTGGTCTTATAACAGAAATTTAAACATATCGACAGTTATCGCTACTTAGAATTCTCAGCATAAACAGGATGTTATTTTGAGAATCTCCAATGTCCTAATTACCACTGCTACGAATAACGTTGGATCTTCTCCAGTGGAGATAGAACAACAGAGGCCATAGATAAGAAAACACATATATATACTTCTTTGTTTCCTTAAAGTGCAACTGCAAATTTCAAAAAATTCATTATAATATTTATCCTAATCTTTATTTTAAAATTAACGTCAGTTCCAATTAACTCACCAGAATTATTATTTCTTATCTTGTGGTTCTGTACAACTCTCTTCTTCTGTTTAAATGCAAAACGTTTTACCTGTCGTTTATTGTAATCAGTTAAGATTAAAAGTTAAACAATAATAGTATTTTTAGTTATGTTTAAAGTTAATATTATTCTGCCATTGCCAGATTTCCGAAATTCTTGGCACAAACTTGATCACTAAAAGCAGCAAGCTTATTCTCCAAAACATGTTACTAAATCGATGCAAGATGTTGGCATACCAAGTTTTATTACAACATTGGCAGCAAAAAAGTATAAACAATATCAAGTTGGTAACAAATCCATAGGAAATAAACGATAAAATTAATAATAGCAATTACAAAGATCCAAAACTTGTATTAATTAGGTAAAAATGTCCCAAATTTGTTACCATTTCTCATGTTACACGATTACAAGGTATCACAAGTAACACAATACTTTTGTTCACCTTTTACTGTTACAAAATGACATTAAAAAGTTTGATGCTATATTAAAAATGTTTATTATGATACATGTTTCAGAATTGCATGCGGCAATTAAGGAAATGGTTTCATTTGCAGTTGATCACGTTTATTACATCGTACATGCTAAAAAATGTTATATAATATTAAAAGATAAATGGGAACTTGCAGCTTGTTGTTATCTCGGTTTGGAAGGACTGTCGGTGTTCGTAGTTAACGATCCATCGGAACTATAATATACTTTCTGCACAGATTCAACAAATAATTTACCGTTACAACTCTTTCGTAACGTTAGAAACATTCGAATCTAGACTACGGACTTTTATCCATATATGAGATACTTATAGAATTGAATATTATGTTAAAAAATATTTAATAACAGAGAAATTAAATTACTATTAAAAAATCTTTGTTTAAGTTCCAATTTTTTTTAGTAATATTAACAAAAATTCAAATTTGCATAAAAATCCAGTCCAGTAATTATAGTTACATACTTTAATAGGTACGCGTTCTTTCCGATAAGTGGACATCGTTGCTGACACCGATTTGGTCATTCTTTTTCTCCTGAAAGAAGGTGAAAGACACGATTTATCGAACATTCAATAATTAATTTTTTAATTTCATTCAATGTTGCAATTCTAATTAAATTACATATCGATAAATATTAATAATATAGAATCGTAATAACTTTTTAATCAATTAAATAACACAAAATTGTTCCATATCATTCAATTAATTTATAATCAGTTATTGCACGAATTGATTAATTTGTAGCTAAAATCTACTCGCTTAAGCTCACTTTTTTCTAAGGGAATACATTAGGTGTACAAGTTAATTTTAGTCTTTCTTTTGGCAGGTTCAGAGTTTATTTAATCGTTTATGCCCAAAAATTAGTGGATGAAGCAATCTCCCTCACTTTCTATGACCTTTGCTTATCTTTAGAACAACGGATGCCTGATTTGAAGAAACTAAACTGTTTCATTGCGATGAACTCATCTAAAAGTGTTTGCAATCCCTTATCCTTGAATCGTTGCAGTTGTCCAGGTCGTTTTTTTATCCTGGAGATTGAAATTTCCATCCCGGAATCTTTGGTATCAGTATTTGCAGGTGGAATGATAATAATACAACATTCTCACCAAGAACATTGCATATCATTTCTGCAACCTCAGCGACGTTTCTTTTTTAACCCTTTGCACTCTAGAGATGACTGTTGGTCATCTCACCAAATGATAGTTTCGCAAATTTTCAGACTTTAGTTAGTTCATTTATCATCAGTCAGTCTTTACTTAGTTCATTTATTAGTCAGACTTTACTTAGTTCATTTATTAGTCAGACTTTACTTAGTTCAATTATTAGTCAGACTTTACTTAGTTCATTTATTAGTCAGACTTTACTTAGTTCATATATTAGTCAGACTTTACTTAGTTCATTTATTAGTGAAGCTCAAAGATTAAACAATCATATAATATATAAAGTTTAGTACATCATTTAACTAAACTAAATGACAGTTATAAATAGGCGAATTTTAGTAAATATTTTGAATTTGAAAATTTATAATAGTAGTATCATCAGACGAGTAACAGTCACCTCTTGAGTGCAAAGGGTTAACCAAAGTGCGAAGAGCACACAATAAAGAATGTGCTCTTTGCTGTACACACCATCGTTTAAACTGTTTTTTACCCAAGTTACATTGACCAAATCAAGCAGTTTTCTAACGTTTTGGAAAGCTAGATATCTACACTAGATATCTATTCAAACTGTAAATAGCCTTTATCATCATCGAAACAGACTAAAATTAACTTGTACGCCTAACAGTTAATAAATATCGTGTATATACTCACTGATAACTTCTACTACTATTACTAACGTCGACAGTATCTTTGCTACTATAACTAATAGCTGCTAAACAGCGTTCCTCGTCCATACGATCCTTGCACTTTCGACACTTGTCGAGACTACTGTTCAAGTAATCCTTCATTCTCTCCATCCATTTCTTACCAGCCGGCTGTGCTTGACAGGTATCAGGCTCACAGTACTCCTTATTTTCATACAAAACAGCAACACTAAATTAGGTGATAGAAAATTATTACGTGTTAACGAAATTATTGCTAACTAATCCTCCCCCTGTAACTGGGTCATTTATGACCCCAGCCAACTCCCAACCTTTCCGGACTTTCTTCTATTTTTTATTTCTTCTAAGCTACTGCTTAATATAAATTATCAACATCTCATAAATGTGATCTAAGTCAAACATTAGTTCCAAACTGTATATCTTCATTTTTTTTTTTTAATGATTCAACTCATTTTCTGTGCATTTTGATTGAGGTTTTTTTAATTCTTGACTTGGACCATTTTCATAATCATGGACGCAATTATTAATTAACGACTCTTAACACATAGTCGACAGAATGGGGAGATCACTCATTTTTTCCTCAACAAAACACTGCAGTTGATTCTATTTGGTTTTGTTATTAGTTAGTCTTGAACCAGTACTGTTCATAGTTCAACAAATTGATTTTCTGCTTTTCCAAAGTACAATTTTTAATAAATTCAACGTTAAATCAAGACCAATTAATAACAAAAGTAAATAGAATCAATGGCACTGCTTTGTCGAGGAAAAAATGGGAGATCTCCCCATTCGATTAGCCAAGTGTCAAAAGGGGATGAAGTAAAAGAAAGAAAGTAAGGTAGCTAATTAAAAGATAAATGTTTTTTTTTCCTATGAATGACTGCTAAAACGTACGGAGGATCCGGTGGGTCACAAGGACCACACTCGTCCGAGTGTTTCGTAAGGAATCTGTAGCAAACCAAGCTTAGGCCCACCAGCAACCACACCAGCAACGCGCTCACCACAGCGATCGATATTAATTCTGTCGTGCCCAGCGTGACTGTTGTATCCTCCTCTGAATAAAAGAAACAAGATTAGAAAAATTGCAGTAACTGGAAATACAAATGTTCATATTGCATACACTCAGTTTGTGTTTCATTAAACAAAATTTCTCAGCAACTTGGGACCCATTTTACTATAAAAATTGCTATGCCCACAAATACAGTGAAGCTCCATTTATCTGAATTGTTAGGGAAAGGGGCAGCAAAATGGTTGGGTAACAAAGTAGTCTACTTCCCACTACTATTTATTCCAGGTATTATAATAAATTATTAATTCAGCAAATGGCTTGGTGACTATTTAGTAATTCAGTGAATTATTAGAAATATATTTGAAACTTTTTCTACAACTTTACATGAGTGCAAGTTTTACGTTCTTACTGTGACATACAGAGTGGAGACCAAGGCGAGGCCTCTTTATAATTACTCCTTTCATCAGAAAAATTATAGCCAATTACAATTTTTCCATAGATTACAGGTATTGATACAATAGATGATTAATATGGAAGCCCACCAATAGTAATGTAATGGTACAATAGTGAACTACAGCAGTTGCATAAAAGGTAAACAAAGTACAATTGAAAAAAAAATAAATAAACGGTTATGTATCCTCCAAGTTACATGGTATTACACATGTTAAATATTTGTGTAAAATCGAATCTTTTTCTTAATCGTTAACTCTAACATAAAGTTTACACCGTCTTTAATTTTGGCCAAGCACTAATAGTGAGCCACATGGCCCGACTTCGGATAGTAAAAGCTCAGTAACACGTTCGGTAAATCGAGTATCGTGACAATATTAGTTCGGATAAATGGAGCTCCGCTGTAATTGGCGCAGAACATCTCTCTCTCTCTCTCTCTCTTTCAATCTTTCTTTCAATCTCTCTTTCTCAATCTCACTTTCTCTCTCTCTCAATCTCTCTTTCTCTTTCCCTCAATCTCTCTTTCACTCTCTCTCTCTCTCAATCTCTCTTTCTCTCTCCCTCAATATCTCTTTCTCTCTCTCAATCTCTCTTTCTCTCTCTCAATCTCTCTATCCCGCTCTCTCAATCTCTCTCTCAATCTCTCTTTCTCTTTCTCTCAATCTCTCTTTCTCTCTCTCTCTCTCAATCTCTCTTTCTCTCTCTCTCAATCTCTCTTTCTCTCTCTCTCTCTCTCAATCTCTCTATCTCTCTTTCTTTCTCTTTCCCTCTCTCTCTCTCAATCTCTGTTTCTTTCTCTCTTTCCCTCTCTATCTCCCTCTCAATCTCTCTTTCTTTCTCTCTTTCCCTCTCGCTCTCCCTCTCAATCTCTCTTTCTCTTTCCCTCTCTCTCTCTCAATCTCTCCCTCTCTCTCTCCCTCTTAATCTCTCTTTCTTTCTCTTTTCCTCTCTCTCTCCCTCTCTTTCTTTCTCTTTCCCTCTCTCTCTCAATCTCTCTTTCCCCCTCTCTCTCTCTGTTTACCTTTATACAGAGGTGGCACGCTTTCCTCGGGCTCGACGTTTTGTCGCGTGTCTGTTTTGGGCATCATCAGATAAGTGCCGCTTTTTCTTCCCTTTATGGGACCGGTTCCCGCACCTGACACGGAAAAACGATGGGTTATGAGAACGACCTGCAGCGGTAAATTGCGGATAAGAAAGGGGATCGTTAGTACCTGCTTCCTCCAACGTGCTGATCACACGTAGAACGCCACCAAATGCTGGGTACCATTTTTCATTAGCAAGGTGTGATTGTACCTAGAAAGATGGTGAGTAGAGTGCTGATGCTTATGGAATCCCAATAATAATTATATTACAATAATATTATATTATAATAACATTATGCTGCACGTTATGATAGTAATGTAACGTTATAATACAATAATTATGATAATGTAATTACTGATAAACAGTGTAAACAATATAGTATTTTGAAATATGTAAAATGTATTCAAAATATATGCAGTAGATTATTTAAGAAATTAATAAAAACGTTGTTTCGCATACACAATCCTCGCATATGTAATTAATGGACCCTTACTTTGAAAGTAATGTAACTCAAAAATATGTTTTTGGTAGATACAAAATACTACCTTGAAATATGATAACTACACTGTGAGTTTTCATACAAATTTAATCTTGCACTAGTACAATTAAAGTAATGAAACCTATGCAGAAATTGATTTCACCCTTTAAATATGTTAACATATTTTTCACCTAAAATATTTAATAGATCTTTTCATATTGCGTGCAAATTGTTTATAGTGATAACTTGAAAAACAGATTTTCTGAGTTGTGTCTCTTCCAAAGTAAGGATTGGGACATGTAGTCGCACAATTTTTGTTTGCTTTGTTTGAAAATGTGAAGAATTTGAAGAAAGGAACCAAACTTATATGGTAATAAATCTTCAACGTTTTCTAGTAAAGTACATTGTCCTAAAGTATTTTTTTTTTTTATATGATAATAAGCAATGAAGATATTCAGGTGATTCTATTTACGTAATCCACCCCTATCATAATTTCATAATTCAACGATTTCCTCGGATGGGATACGTAAGAAAAATTGCCACTTTCAATCATAGCGACTCACAACGTACGGATTGCTGCAGCCAATCGTAAAACTCCTGATTAAAAGTCCCTAGCTCTGTTTTCATTCTCGATTTGGAGATGATACATTTCACGCTGGCTATGTAATATTTAACCAGCACGAAAGTCGACCGTTCACTGTACAAAGACTGCAACGTGTTCTTTTTAAATGGTACCGCAATGCTGGAAAAAGATATCATTTAACATAGTCGTTCGTAGAAAAAGAAGTGATCTGTGATCGATACCTGCTTGGATCTTCTTCATCATCCAGAAATGGAAGAGGGATAACGATCGATTCTTCTTTCCTTACAGATACCTCTTTGTTTCCTTTAAATAAAGGTAAGAGCGAGTTTGAAAAAATTCAGTACAATATTGATCTCAATACTTATTTTAAAATTAACGTCAGCCACGATTAACTCACCAGAATTATTATTATTTCTCGTTTTGTGCTTCTGTATAATCCTTTTCTTCTGCTTGAACGTGAAACGTTTTACTTCTCGTTTATTGTAATTTGTTGAGGCTAATAAATAAACAACAATGATAATGAATGATTATTATTATACTGCCAGTTAAATATGTTGTTACCAAATTTTCAAAATGCCTGGTACAAACTTGTCGCCAAATGTTATCAAATTGATGCAAGATATGGCATGCCAAGTTTTGTAACCGTATTAACAGAAAAACATAAGCTGCACCATGTTGGTTACAAAATCGTGGGAAAGCTTGCTAATGAAAATGTACCAAAACCTACCATCCAAATTACAAGTTTATTTTTGGTATGCTTTTGATTTGTTTTTGGTCCAAAATCAATAGAAGATGGTAACACAAATGAATATGATTTTGTAGTTAAATCTTGTAGTGATTTGTCTGATTAGTGTCAAATTGTATAAACAAATGGTCAACAGAATATCTAAATAATTTATAAGAATTTTTACTGTCGGTAACAAGTACCAAAATTCTTCATTATCTACCGTTACCCTTTCCACGTTAGCATCCCCAACTTTCACGAACACTATAGTTATATTGCTAACGATTGTCGATAAGTTATCGATAATTCATTGATTGATGTTAAAAATATTGAAAATGTCATTATAATATTAAAGAGAATTAAACTGATTTACTACAGAATTCTACCAATTCTTTTACTTGAAACATAAGTTGTTGCAACTTTTTCGTCAAACAAAATCATAAATTTTGAAGTAGCTACACTACCTTTCGCATACCATCGCGATTTACCAGCAATACAGTCATTTTAACCAAAAAATCATCTCCAGTTCTCATAAATACTTTACGAAAAACAATGGCTGTTATCTTACACGTAGAATAGGTAATAATGCCGTCACATGCTACCGACGATCTCGGTGGCGTGATCACGATCGACTGAATTTTAGCATGCTTTATCTCCTTGGTAGGGCAGAGCCATCCAACTCCGTTGGTTCGCAGGAATACCTTCAGCTGCTCGTACAGCTCGAACAGCTTTCTCGCATTTCTATACTTTATATTGCCAGCATAATAGGAGTGTTTGGTGAGGGGCAAAATATAGACCTGTAAGTAGCCGCCCATCGTGTCTGCCAATGCTTTCAACATCAGGTGCTTCGTTTTCCCTATTGACAGCTTACGCACGCTCTCCAAGCAGATGTGAAAGTAATCCATCAGTAGCGCAATGTACCGATCATTCTCAAAATTTAGAACTTTCACCTACGAAGTCAGAGCCATGGGGAGAGAAAAAGATAGTAGGCAGGTTTTTTGCAAGCAATCGATAATGGAGTAGTTTTTGAGCTTTAAAGCAGACAGAACAATATAGTTGATGAAACGATCACATGTGCAAATCCATAAAATATCAAATTTTTTAACAAAAATTGAAAGACAGTACTTGTTACAAAAATTTATTATGCATTCTTAATGAGAAACCATGTATATAATTCTATGGCCATTATTCTGTTAATTATTTATTCTGTAATATTTATATTAAAAAATGGGTAAATTAATTCTTAAACTTAATTTGGGTAATTTATTTTTAATTTGTAGTTTTTTGATCTTGTTTTACATAGTGAGTAACAGTAATAATAGTATATTTGCAAATAGTATGAAAATAAAATAAAAATGCTATAAAATATTTGATACAAAAATTGATTTTGAATATTTATTATTTACATATCAGACTATAAAAAACAAGAACATCTAGTTGAGATACATATCAGTGAGTTATTGAATAAATTTATGAATAAATGTATTTAAAATAAAAATGAAGAACATATTGAATAAAAAAAATACATGGAGAAAGATGAAAAATTTTATAACATCAATTGTATAAAATAGAAAAAGGTTTTAATAATTTTATCCATGAACAGATTAAGTAAAATTTACCTTTGGTAACAGATCTTGAAACATTCGTCGGCTATTCAAAATAATAAATTCTTCCATGGTCCAACAATGCTTAGCAGCATCACTTTTCTCAAATAACACCGTACCAATGTTTTGTTCATGTTTAAAAGTATTAACACCCATCACTCTACAGTCAAGTAATAATAATAATAATAGTTAAATAGGAAACAATTTTAATGAAATATTAATCTTAGCTTTAGACTGTTAACTAATACTTCTTTTAAATCATATTATTTTACTTTAAATAGAAGATTTATAATGTTAAAGTTTATGACTATACATACCTTTCTATATTAACGAGAGTAGTTGCCACAAATACCGAAAAGAACCATAGAAAGCATGATCTCATACTACAATCGGTAAATTCCGATTAGTAAGACTTTCCTCGAAAAATTCTAGAAAATTTATACCGATTTCTTGTGCGTTCCCTAATCATCTCGCCACGACTTTTTCTCATTTGTTACGCGACTACATTCAGATAAATGAGCCAACGGAAACGATTAGTGCACAATTTTAAGTGCTTAAAATAATTAAGGGATTTAACTTTTCATAGTTACTTCTGTTTCATTTATATCTTATACTGAAAACAGATTAAGTTATAACTTCATTTCTTTTAATATCTTAAAATGCTTACATCAAAGTGCAGCTTTACATTGTAAAACATTTTACCCACGTATTATTATACAAAACACTTCACCCACTTTTGTTATCTTTTTTAAAACGCTAAAATCATTCTAAGGAAAGATTTAAATCTTTACAATAATGTTTATTTATTTTACATAAACTGAATACTACTTTTAAACATAACAAGGAGTACATAACATGAAGTAAACGGCGATTTCTACACCACTGTCGTTAAAAATCCTTCCAATTCGTTTTCATTATTGAAACTATTTCCATAAATTGATTTTAGGGTTAGAAAAATTGTGTCGGAATGAAGAATTATGAATTAGCTGGCTTCATCTTGCACAAAAATCGCAAGTGCAACATCTTCACTTCGTCCTTATTTAATTTCACCACACCTTCTTGATTATCTATAGAGAGCAATGTACCCACTGCTTCTCTATCTTCTCCAATGATTACTTTGACACGGTCGCCTCGTGATGGAACTACTGGTTCTAGCTCCTCACAGACCAGATTCACTACTCTGTCTTCTACAGGGAGAAAAACTGCGCACATGCCACCCTATTAACAAATAAGCAATTAATTGATCAATTAAAAGTGTCGTAAATAATTAATAAAAACATTTAGACAAAATAGAAAGAGAGATGCAGAAAATACATACAAATTCTAACCTAATTAATGTTGTCCATAATAATAATAAAAGTACCAAAGATACTTTGAATATAATAGGAAATACTTACAGATATTCCCCGAATAACACCCTGTTGGCCTGCTAGTGCCGGATCTTGATGAGAATCACGGATTCGAACCTCAATATCTGTCGTGTGCCACTCAGTTCCGCCAATGATTCCAGCACCAACGTTAGTGTCTAGACCGGCGCCTGGTGTTTGCGGATTGTATGGGCTACCTGCCACTCCTAAAACAAAAACAAAATTGATAATACGTACTTTAACTAAACCAACGAAACTGTTTAAATTAGAAGAACTAAAATAGTATACCAGGAATCATAGGACTGTAACCCATAGGTGAGGGCGTGGCAAACGCTCCATGAGGACTAGTAGTGTACCCAGTATCACTTGGTGAAGGAGTAGCTACATATCCTGCAGGACTGGGACTAGCAGTGGCGCTTCCTGCTGGACTGGGGCTCGGCTGATATGAACTGAAGCTCTGCTCTGAACCATACATAGTACCAGGCGTTTGTGGCGTGAACGGTCCACCTGTAGGGGGATAACCTGGTGCGTAACCCGGAGAACCACTCTCTTCCATGCTGTATCCGTCGAAGTCATTCGTTCTTGCGGGAGTATTTGTGACAGCTGGATCCCAAGCACCAGATTGTCCTGGGGTACGTGAACCATCATGAGATGGTGTCATCGAACCATAATGAGGTGTACGAGAACCATCTGTGAATTCAACATATGAACAATTAATTTAAAACCAGTTTTTTAAATATTCCTAAACATTTTTATTAGAAAATTTGAAGTACTCACTTTCATACATGGGTGTCTGAGAGCCATGCATGGGTGTCTTGGATCCATCCCTGGCATACATGGGTGTTTGTCCCCCTCCATACCCAGGTGTTCTATTGTAACTACTGAAACCTCCGTCTTTCGTGAGCACTGCAACATTTGCAATGTGAGATCTATCCACAGATATGGTCTGGCAAGTAGAGTGCAATTCTACACGAGCAGTCGTTTCTGTGGCATCTTTTACTATTCCAACATTTCCTTTATATGGCCCACCAGTTATTTTGATGGTGGTTCCTATTAATTCTCTATCGCGCCTGACTCCACCTCCGCGACCTCTGCCTCTTCCACCGCCACCTCTTCCAAAACCACCTCTATAGAAAATTTTTTTTTTTTAATAACAAAAAATAAAACAAAACAGATTAACTATAACTAATCAAATTAATAGAAGTTAATCATTGTTTTGAATAGAAAAAACACTAAATGTTACTAACCCGCTAGGATGCATTGGAGAAGCAATTCTCGGTGACATAAAGCCTACCACTGGCGACATTGATATATTAGATTTATTTCCACCAGAGAGTTGTAAATGCCTGGTTTTACAAACAAAAATTCCACCATTATCGACGAACATCCGCGAATGCAAAAACGCGAAGCTTCTATATAAATGTTTTATCTCGCCACCTCTTCCGGCATGTGGACCATCTACCACTTTAACAATATCCCTTTTCTGTATAGTATTCTGTTGGGAATCTAATGCCACCGCGTTTCTGTTTTCACGTCGTTTTGTGAGTCCTTGAGGTCTAGCCTCTATTACTTTTCCATGCATGGAAAGCACATGGAAATTCTCACGCTCGAGTCGAACGATTACGCCTACAGTTTGTGCATCTAATTGTACCAAATCACCCCACTGGAATTGGCCTAAACTGTCCACACCAGTCGCCATGTCTGAGCACAGCTGCAAATCCCTTGGAAGGACTTCAAGCTCATGCATTGAAAGATCAGAAAATAACACTACTCTATTTTGTTCTACTCGAACTATTAAACCAGTATCACCTTCGTACCTCCCTGCTACAACCTGTAGATAATAGATTAAAGTATAAACTTTCAAATATAAATTCTTGTATTATAAATGTTTGGTATTTATGTTTTTGATTTCTACCTTAACATGATCACCCATGGTGAAATATTTCCGTAACTCTGATGCTTGGAATTCTAATGCCTCTTTAAGTTCCTCATGTTTTGGCATAACCATAATCATATTACCATCTATCGAGACAATTTTTCCTTGCAAGTTGATCAATTCACCCTCGCACACTTCGACATTATCGCCTGTGCTAAAGGAATGGGTCACTGCTGCGTCTTCTTTATTACCAGGTACCCCAGATGCTGGAGCTCCGCTTAAATCTAATTCAACGCCTTCGGGTGCCTCCTCGAACCTTTCCAGTTCAGACAAAGTCGGCTTCACCCCCTCTGCGATAATCGCACTTGTCGTAAAATTTTTATATAAAAATCTGAAACAAGAAAAATGATTAAGTTTAGGTTTATTTAAAACTATAGCGTTCCATAATAAACTGAAAATTCGTATCGAATTATACCCTTTTCTACTATATCTATTTCCCTCAAAAATCAAGAAATCTCCATCACTAGTTACTTCTCCTCCAATAGCACGAATTGCTTCAGGATCAAATGGTTTAGCTGGTGGTCTTCTTTTCTTTTTGCGTTTTAAGGCTTCCGATTCGCTTTGTGCTGTTCTCAAAGCTCCACGCGGTCTAGTATAATCGATTCTAGGCAACAATTTTAAATGAACCTGATTTTGTGCCAAGTCAACATAATCAACCTGTGCTATGTCGTCCTTATAGATTCCTCTCTTTAATCTGACCCACTGTTTCGCCTTTAAACCTGTCTGTTCTTTAACTACGCGTAACACATCAGTCATTTCTTTAATTGGTACCATCTGCTGTTTCCAAATACCCATTCTTAAATTTCCTACGTTTTCGATAGCAGCTTTTACATGTGGTTGTTTGTATGCTTCTATGTAAATGTAGCCCTTTACTCCTTCAGGTGCAACTACTGATTTTATCTGAAGGGGTTCATCTAAAAAAAAAATGGTAAAATTCGGATAATAATTACAATCTTAATTTGAAATAAATGTTTAACATAATTATAATTTTTTTATATACTTGAAAATTGGTATGTTATGAACTTTCGCATTAATAAGAGTACTGTAGCTTTTTCTTCTCCAATGCGACATTTCACCATCCATAGATTCGGATCTTTTACACCTGGCAACAAAGTTTGTTGAGTGATTTCGTCACTCATTTCTTCGCCGCCATCTCCGAAATGACGAGTGGCGAGAGATTCATCTGCATATTTCTTCCTTAAATACTCTTCTATTTCATCTTCTTTTTGGGAACTGAGAAAAATTTATTAATTAAGTTATGAATAAACAATGTTGAAGTATCTGAAAATATTTAAGATACTTACTCCCAAAGATTAGTGCCTCTACGTCTCCCTTCAATTTCTCTGGCAGTAGGACCCAATTCATCTACTTCATTTCCAACAATTCCAATTTCTTGGGCACCTTCTTCCCATTCATCATCATCCTCAACTTCATCATCTACCTCAGCCTCATCTATGATGAAATCACGATATTTGTCTTTTTTCTTTTTCTTCCTAGGCCTGTCGTCATCCTCCTCTTCTTCTTCCTCATCATATTCACTACTTCCATCCAAATCCTCTCCTAAACAAGAGCAGCTATGAGGTATAATAAAATAAATTTATGTCTTACTTTATTTGATCCTTGTTTTACCTTCAGGCTCTTCTTCAGGTTCCACCATCTCCTCATCTCCAGATCTTGCTTCCTCCGCCTCATCTCCTCTGCCATCCTCTGAACTAAAGATTTAATATGTTCCGATAATAAATATTTACAAATAGCATTTTCCATAAGCACTGTTGTTATATAAACAATACTCAATACACAAATGAAAAGAACATATACTTTTTTATATTAGAATTGCTTAAAATAATATACTACAAAATAGCTAATATACTATTATATATTATGTATATATAGACAAGTATTCTACAAAATATCTGACCGTATTGACCGTGTTAACATTCGATTTCTTCGAATACGATTCATATTTATAGAAAAAGATCTGTACCGTGTTTGAATATTAATACAAACGATAGTGACAAATGAATATTCAGTCCAAAGTCAACCACCTCAAAGTTCATTGCTGTTCTCTAAACCTCGATACAAGCGTCAATGAATCCTCTATTAGCAAACGTACGTCGTTTATTAATCGTCATTTAACAATTATCGAAACTTCGAAAATTACAAACTAAATAAAAGAAAATGATAATTACCCGGACGCTGATCGAGACCGTGATCGCCACCTGGATGGACTCCTGGATCGCGATCTAGACAGGCTCCTGCTGCGAGAAACACTGCGTGATCTTTCTCCAACACTGCCCGCATCGCTACCAGCTGCGGACTTCATCGAGCGGTTCTCTTCCTGGTCGCTTTCACTGCCGCCACCACCTCGATCACTCTCATTGTCAGATAAATTGCTTGCCTCCGAATCCGACATTTCACACAGAATACAGGTAGACTTTTCTTAACACAAATAATCGGATCACAAACGCGACAACCTCCTCAAGACTAACAGGACGCTGCAAGTTAGAGTCGGAAGCACGGAATAAGCAATATAAAATACCTGAGTAAGGTTATCCCTCCGTAAGCGCGCTCTAGACAAGTAAAATATAACTAAGTTTTGACTGTACAGTAACGCAGATTGTTAACCACTGTGAATATTTTATTACTTTATTCACTTTAAAGTGAATTGTATAAATAGTATTGTTTAACATATATTAACATTTAACTGTAGAGGTGAGGTTTGATAGAACTTTCAGATATTATAATTTCAAATATACCTGTACATTTATCTTCTAATTAAATAAATTTTTATTCATATTACTTGTATATCTTAAAGTTCCATTTTCATAGAAACGTACACAGGATTCATGTTTAAACGCAAAACATTAAAATGAGAACGGTTCAACATTATCAGTTGAAATAAACACTAAAATTATCATAAGGTTAATTTTTAATAAAATGTGTGCTAATAGAATATTACCGTAAAGATCCTGAAACATACTAGATTACTGAAATTGTACTGTACTTATTACAGCCATTATCATTTCATTATTTCGTGATTTTATTTGAAATTCCATAACATCGATAAGAAAGAGAACATACTTTGTAGCGAATCTACAAATCATGGAAGCACCTCCCACAGAAAAGAATTCATATGAAAATTTCTAAAGTTATAAATCATATATTTGAATTTCCCATATCTCAAATAAAAGAATAAGTCCTCGTAATTGATTTCTATTCAATTTTGATACAATTATTTGCTTTATTTGCTATTTAAAAGTGATTTTTGTGATCTACTGTGACAAGTATACGGACAATTAGTACCACCTTTTCAACGCTAGATGGCTATAGCGTTTCGATTACCATAAACTGATAAAATTTTCAATTCGTAAGAAAACGCATTTACGGTCAAAATTCTCGAACATTTTTGCATGTTTCTTTTTTGTTAGTACCTACACTTCCCTTTCATATCAATTTTGTTACGATATTCACTATAATAATAGAAATCACAAATCATGTAGTATTCTTGATCGCCGTTAGATGGCGGGACAATGTAAAGACTGCAGTAATCACTTTTAATTAACAAATGAAGGAAAAGATTGGTACATTGAACCAAAATTAATTATGAGCTATGATGTCAGATTAAGTACGGGAGTTCTCGAGAACATGCCCTTCCGCTACGCACACGCCGCACGAACCGCACATACGTGAGCTCAGCGTTTCAGACGACTTCGGGAAATGGGGAGAGAAAACAAACGAAATTCTTTCTCTTTCACTTTTGAAGCGCTGAAATCCAATTAATGTGGAAAGCAAAATTAACTTTTATTAGATCACACTTATTTCTCTTGTCATTTTTGTTGAAATTTTATTAATAATAAGGAATTTTTTAAATATGCATAATGTTTTATTGTGTACATAATCTTCAGCGAAATATTACCATGTCTATAACTTTATTACTAATTTTATTAGCATAACTCATTAGCTTTGGTGTACAAAATTGTAAAATATCCTATCTTATACCTTATTTATGATTTTATATTTACATTTAACTTTGATTTCAATCACTATACCTGTTGTAAACTTAATCTTAAATTAATTTTATTCAGAGTGCTTTTAATGTTTATTATTTTATTTTTACAGCATAAAGTATTAAATAATACCTTTACATAACTGTATATACTAAAACATATAATTAAAATAAATCTATAAAGTTCTTAATTCATTATTATGTACCCTGTAAGTGTCAATTTCGCAAAATGAAATATTTTTACTTGAGAGTCAGAATCATGTCTACAAAATACAACCTATTGTATGCTTTGAAAACCTATTGTTTCATTGAAATTAATATCCATACAAAGTGTTTCCAAGCACAGCATGTAAAATAGCAAATGTAACAATCGACATTTCGAATTCACCATGCACACGTCATTTATAAGCATATACAGAAATACTGATCTTATTCCAAACAATTAATGTTTTACGCATAATGACAAGTTGATTTTTCCCTAACAAGAGTTTTCGTCTAAAATTTCTGATCTATCTTAAGTACTGAGATTAATCTACATTTATTAATCAAACCGTAAAAATAACTATTATGAATTGTAGCATACACTTTGTATACGCAGTTTTACTAGTATTATACTACCTACGATGGTTTATAATAGTTTATAAATCACACTATTAGAGATTAGATTCGGGTTAAGAACCACGGAGTACACAAATCCTTAAAGGTTTCCTCCCTACTCATGAATTCACTAACTCATATTAGCCACTTAACATTACAATATATGTATATGTATATATATCTTTTCATAGTCTTTGACTATAAAATACTATATTGCAATTCCACTTTAAATTATTAAAATCAATTAAACACATTTAATTCTTTCTATTATTTTATTCATATTTCTAGAAAAAAACAAAAAAAGAATTGATGTAAATTTTGTATATTCACGTTTATATCACAAAATTATTTAATAAACAAAATTAAATATGAATGAATATATAAATAAATATACATATATTCATAAATATGTATTTTATATATTATATATATTATATTTTTATATATATTTATATATAGTGGCAATTCGGAATGAACGATTATTAAAAGGGTTAATATGCGATAGTAATAACTCCTGGGATTTATATTAGCAGGTTTTCGGAGAAATTCAAATCAATAGATAAAAGACTAATTATGGATAACCCCTTAAATAAAGTCT
This sequence comes from Tetrapedia diversipes, assembly GCA_033822845.1. NCBI lineage: Eukaryota > Metazoa > Arthropoda > Insecta > Hymenoptera > Apidae > Tetrapedia > Tetrapedia diversipes. The sequence goes on from JAOPTO010001222.1 coordinate 63,887, forward strand.
ACCTTGGAGATCCTCTCAGAGAGAGAGAGAGGAGAGAGGAGAGGAGAGGAGAGGAGAGGACAGGACAGAACAGGAGAGGAGGACATCCTCATCGCTTATGCTGGGTCGATGTGGGATGGGTCCGAAGGTGAGAATGTTGGTGTTACACTCACTTTATCGTAGCGAAGATATGAAGGCTAAGACGGCCCGAAAATTACACGGCCTATAACGTAAGAGCCCCAGAGACATAGACGTAACATGATCACTGCATGAGTAACCAACATACAGTAGTCAGTTTCACGGGACGCGACAGAACGGAGAGACATGAGTGATGAACTTGAGTTTCAGGAGTTGCATGACCCAGAGGATGGGGTAGTAGGAAGAAAGTAACGTCGATCCTAGGTTAAACATGTAAGGTCAGGAAAGTCAATCTGGATCAAAGATAATTAGGAATGAGGTGAAGATGCTGGTGATCTCAATAGAGACCGTAGCAGTTACGATCGGAACCCAGTTCTAAAACGAAACCGTGTTGAACTTTATATATATAAAGTTGTAATAATGTAATGTAATACATATATATATTACATATAAGCAGAAATATTCAGACCATATCTTAATACAGACACATTTTCCACAATTGTTCTTATGTGTTGAAGCACACGCAAAAATCTTGTCAACTCATGATACACTTTCACTTGAAATAGTGCAAAAACTTACCAAAGTACTTGGTTTCCAAGCACTCTGTGTTTTTTCGAAAAAGTAAGTCTATCTATAAAAAAATGCAGCAACAGGTAAAACCGTAGTTTAAAACAACTTCCGGCCTTCTTAACACTGTCATTCTGGAAAGAGATACAAATTTTCTGATCAGAGTTAAAAATGTTGAACTCATTAAGCCGCCAATTGTAAATTAGGCCATGGGTTTATAAAACAACAATAATTTCATGTAAATAATAATGCACATGAGCACCAAAATTAGGTGCGGTATTAAGAATGAATTGCACTCAATACCTACGAAAACGATATCATCATAATCGTTATCATTCCTCAGATTAAATAAATATCTATATCACAGAAGATAAACTGTGTTCATCGTATTGTTTGAGACATGTGCAACGGCGATAACATCAAATCAAACGCAGTATCTTTAAAGTTTGCACCGCGTAAGTTTGCATTCTGTAAATCAGATCCTGATAAGTCACAGTTCTGAAATACAAACGAGAATAGTTTAATCTTAGTATGAAACAAACAACGTTACTATAAAATGAAGAATTTATCTCTGAAATAATACCTCTAAGTCAGCACCAGCTAAAACTGCTGATCTAAGAATACAATTCCTTAAAATAGCATTTTTTAATCTTGCTACCCTAAGATTTACAGCAACCATAATGCTACCTTCGAGATTAGCACCTTCAAGATTCACACCTTCCATATTGGCGGGATCACCCGAAGGATCTTCGAAATTGCACGAATGAAGATTAGCAGCAGCTAGATTTGCACACAGCATTTTTACACGAATTAACTGAGCACCTTTTAAATTTGCATGCGATAAATCTGCTCGTTCAAAGCAACAACCAGATAAATTTGAGCCAGCTAAGCTACAGCCTCGCATAATCGCATACTAAAAAACATAATAAGATACATTACTTCAAATTTAATATTTTATTTATTTATGTTCAAGCTTTATTATATTACTTATTGTAACATTAAAATAATTGTAATCACCTTAAAATTAATATTCCTGAGATCTAACTTTGATAAATCAGCACCAGCAAAGTTTACACCTTGAAATCTGAGTTCTGAGGTTATAGGTGTTGACATAATTGCTTTAAGTACATCTTTACGCGTGAAAGATACCAAACCACTTCTCTGAAGTTCCTCTTCATTTGCCAATTCAACTAGCATATCAATAACACTTTCTATTCCATAAAAACGTGCTTCTGCCAAAACTCCTGAAATACATTAATACTGTACATTATTAAGAAATATATAAAAATTAAAGATAAATGCTATAAATTAAAATACATATAAACATAAGTAAACAAAATAGTAAAGACTATACCTGCTGCATTTACATGGGTATCAAGTATTATCTGTCCATGTCTTAAATAATTCAACAATGGCTCAAAATATGTAGGACTCCTATCAATTAAGAATGCACCATTTTTGTCTTGCCTGCTAGGTAAAATTCTCTGTCCCATGTCTGCAGTATCCGTAAACATCCTGTGTTTTTATATTATAAGTATGTATAAAAGTAATTTTTCATCCATATATCAGTAAAAAAAGAGAGTATCAGTATATTTTCAAATTTCTTAGTTGCAATTTTAACTAGACTTCAAATTAATCAAATATAATTATTTACCTGGCCAACATGCTCATTGGTTCTTTTTTTGTTAAGGTATCCCTGGTTGTTGTAAAATATTTTCCACCAACATTCAGTGTAATCCAATCTGAATACATATTTAGTTGACTTTGAGTACAGATCTTATCTTTTGGAATAAAATCTTCTCCGCATGAAACATATAAAACATCATCATCCCTGGAAAATGTCCGTTTTTACTAAAATTATATATATTATAAACATAACTGTTATTTGCATAAAATACAAAGTACTTTAATAAATAAAAATCAATATAATATTAACAGGAACAAGAATTGAAATATATCATTTATTTTACCGGACTAGATTAATATCATCAATTTCTCCACCTTGAGCAGTAAATATTCTTTTGGCAGTAATATTAAATTTTGAACTGGCTGCTTTTAGCAATTCATCTAGTGAGCTGGTTATCATAAATACCTACAACAGATACAAAACTTTATATATATAATTTATAATGTATACATCTGATCTTTTTTTTACATTTCAGATATTTGCTATAATTTTTTTAAATAATCACCTAAATAAAACTTAATTGATAAACTTAGATGTTATATACTATAGAAGGCATCAAAATAAAGAAAAAAACAATATAATGTTAATAATAACTAATTTATATTGTTCTTCATACATTCTTCTATACATAAATTTTGATTTGAAAAGGATATATTTTAATAAGCTGTGCTTGTATTAGTCACCAATAAAATACAAATACATATATATTTCTTAAACTAATTATTGTATTAAAACAAACAAAAAAAACTGTATGGAATATTAAATAAAAATAATAATCTAAAAGCTATACTCATCATAATAAAAATTAATTTTTAAGTGCACACTTAGTATTTTGGTTAAATTATGTATAAAAATATAAGTTTCAAATATATTTTTATTAAATATCTGTACTTGTATATATTATAGATACTATTCGAAATAAAATTATATGCTATTCATAACTATGATATTAAGCAAAAATTGAAAAACTGTAACATGAAAGCATTCATTGAAAATCAAAAGGGAACCATAAAACATAATTTATTATAATATATGAATAAAATCGCAGTCACCTTGCCATTTGAAACATCACTTCCATTAACAAAAAGTGTTATTCTCTTCATAACTACAAAACTTTATATAATAAAAAAATAGTACTATTCAATAATACTAGATAAAATAACAAAAACCACAAAGCAAGTTGTATTTAACACTAAACAAGTTCTATATTAAAAACGATTGTTAGATCTGAGATATAAATTCTGGAGATGCGTCTGCTAGTATCAGGAAATTGAATGATTGCATAAATTAGTAATTCCTTATTGAGGAGCTCCTTAAGTTTGAATTTTTGTTGTTTTTAAATTATGCATAAAAAGGGATGTAATTTAGGTAAAATCGCTATATTATGAAAAATCTAAATTACTTTGTAATAATAGTTAAAAGAAAACATTTGTTTATACTTTTTTATAGTTATAGTGATTTTCTTACTGTTGCCTATTCTTTATAAAACAGACTATTAACTTCAACATCTATCTTATATGTTCTATGTTACTTGTTAGTGTAAATAAAGGTATACAAAGTTGGTATCACTGATTATTATTCATTTACTCGTACTTCATAAAGGTATTACATTTAACCTAGACACAAAGCCGAAGAGTATGGCTGCATATTGTTTCGTGGGATGACTGTATTGGTGAAAATGAATAGTTATTTAATATTCAAGTGAATTATAATCATTCTAAACACTGTATTTATCATGGAGTTGGGTTTGTCCAACACTTTATTAGCAGGTGATCCACGATTAGTGGATCATATTGTGGGCGAAGTTAAATCTCAAGGAATTTTCGATCAGTTTCGAAAAGAATGTATCGCTGATGTTGATACAAAGGTATATAATATATATTCGAATAGTTCATTCATTCAAAATGATATAAAATAGAACTATTTATGCAGTTATTTAACGCAATCATACTTATAGTAATGTTTATTAGTACTTTTTAAGTTTCATGTTTACATATATACTACATAATAAAAATTTATTCTAGAAAATGTTATTATAATTAATAATTTATATCGCTCTTATTACAGCCAGCGTATCAAAATCTACATACAAGGGTTGAAGGATCTGTAAATTCTTTCCTTAGTAAACAATCATGGAAACCAGATTTAAACAAAAACCAGTTAAGAGAAACATTACGAAAACAAATAAACGAAGCTTCTTATTTAGATGCTGGTGTAGAACGCATAGTAGATCAAGTAGTAAATCCAAAAATATATTCTGTCTTTATGCCTCAAATTGAAGATGTAGTATATAAATTTTTAGGAATAGAAAGACCTAAGGCAAAAGAAAAAAATGGTGCATGTGGCCTTAAAGATTTATTACCTAAGGATTTGGATCCTGTTTCACCAGAGTCAGATAAAAATAGTTTAAAAGATGTATCTTTAGAATCTGTTGATGCAATGGAAGATTTAGAAATAAAAAGAAATGTAAAGTTAGCTAATGAACAAAAATCACAAGAGGAAGAAGTTAACAGTGAGAAAGGCAAAGATAATACATCTGAAAATGGACAAATTTCTTCTGAAGAAAAAACGTTAGATGAAAGTGGTAGAACCATTAATAAGACTGGTAATAATATAAATTTAAATATATCTGGAAAGTCAGATGATAAAACAGAAGAGGATGAAGAAGACAGTCCTACTTTTGAACCAATTGATATTATGAATTTAAACGAATCTAATAATTCCAATGATTCACATTTGTCAGGTATCTCAGAATTAACTAGTCATAGATCCAGAAGTCCTGATTTTTGTAATGAATTATCAAGGGACAACTTTGACTATAGTAATCAAGATTCACAACTAAGCAAAGTTTCCTCCGATTCTCGATTATCGATTGTAACTGACTTTGGATCTTCAAATCATGCATCAACACCAATCCATGATGCATTGAAAGATGAAGTCAATAAAGATAAATGTGATGTTAAACATATTAAAGACAATTTTAAAGCTGTCAGAGAATATGAAACTAGTAAAAATAAAAATAATAAAAATATTTTTGAATCAAATAAAAGTAAAGATGTACAAGACATTAAAGATTCTAAAAATATTAAGAACAGTTTATCTTCTAAAGAAAACTCACGTGATGCTACAGATAGCAGTATAAAAGATAAATATGAACACAAAAATATTAAAGATAGAAATAAAGACAATGAATTTAAATCAAAATCAAGAGATAAAAATTATTTAAAAGATGGAAAACACCATAAAGATAGGAATAGTGACAAAAAAAAAGAAAGAAGTCATAGTAGTTCAAAATATGACAAGTATGACAAAAATAAGATTAAAGATAAAAATGATCAACCAAAAGAAAGTGTAGATAAAATTAAAGACATAGAGAAGGATAATTATCCTAAAACAAAAGAGGATAAAACAAAAGAAATAGATAAAAAAGATAGCATTAGTAAAGAAGGAAAAAATTTAAAAGATCTCTATAAAGAAAAAATTAGGGAGCTTAGAGAAAAGAAAGAATTGACAGAAAAAGAAAAATTAAATAAAGATATCAAAGAATCAAAATCAAATAAGGAAAATAAAGACAAAAAGGATTCTCCAAAAGACAGAAAACCATATAAAAAAGATCATAAAAGTTCATCAAAAAATTCTTCATCCAGCTCTCATGAACTTAAAACTGTTAAATCATCTGAAAAAATTGATGTAAAAGAAAAAAGAAGTGAACTAAAGGACAAAGATAAAGGTAAACGAGATGAAAGACGGAATTCTAAAGACCATATAAAATCTAAAAATCATGTTAGTACTAAATCAGATGCGACAGAGAAATTAGATAAACAAGATATAAAAAAAGTCATAAAAAATGAAAAAGATGAAAAAACTGATAAATCTGAAATTAGAAAAGATAATAAGTCGAATAGTGAAAAAGTAAATGGTAAAAAGGATGCTAAAAATTACACTCAAAATAAAACTTCAACACGAAATGAAAAACAAGATAGTAAAAAGGATAGTAAAGGTGATGCACAACATAAAGACAAAAAACGAAGAGAAGAAAAGAAGTCAAAGTCAAAGGATGATCATTCTAGTTTAAGAAGAAATTCTAATGATAGACGTTCTACGGATAGAGATGGTTCAAATGGGTCAAGCAGCAAAAGCTCACAGTCTAGTAGTTCCAGTTCTAACATTGCAAACAATAAATCAAATACATCAACGTTTTCTAAAGAAACAAATCATATGAGTAATTCAGGTAGTGAAACATCAGATAATATTGAAGAAGTGCATACAAGTAACCTAAACTCTTCATTAGAACAACAAAGTCATAAATTGGACAAAGTAACAGAATTACAGAATACAGAGTACAAAACAAACGACACTAATAATTATGAAATGCATTTCAAACAGGAATCAGAATTTAATGATATTAATTTGCCTCTGAAAAAACGAGCATTGCTAGGAGAAGATAATACCTTAGGAGAAATAAAAGTGAAAAAACCAAAATTTGCAAAGAACATACATGAAGCCAAAAAGTTGATGAAAATTAGAAAACAGATAGAAAAGCAAAAATTTAAAGAAAATAAAAAATTGGAGAAGAAATTTGTACCGAAAATAGAACAACCAGTACAACCAAATGTAATAAATAATGATAATGTTGAAAGTATGCCAGATGAAGAACGTGTTCAAATAATAGAAATACCAGATGAAGAATATGAAGAACCATATCCTGAGAAACATACTAATCTAACATTAGAAGAAAGATCAATAATGATGTTACAAACAGAAGCTGGTGCAAAAGATTTATTAGAAGCACATTCTAATTTAAAATTAAAATTGTCAGATATGGAATTATGTATAAGGCAATCATTAAGTGAAACACTTCCTAATAAAACATCAGAGAAAGAATCTACTCAACAATCAAGTTCTGATATTCAAACAAAATTATCTGACAATAAAGGAACTGAAGAATTACAAAATAAAGAGTCATTGTCTTTTGTAATAGAAGAAACAAACAGCAATGAAGTGGTGAAGACAGAAAAAAGAGAAGAAACAAGTTCTGAAAAGGAAGCACAGCAAGAAGGCAGTTCATCTCAAACATTAAATTATTTTAACTTCAATATTGTTAAAAGAGAAGAGGATGGGATAGAAGAGCAACTAAAATCATCCACTATAAATATGAATGATACAAATTATTCAAATAACAAAAATATAGAAATACCTACAACATCAAAATTTAAAGATGAAGACATTTCTCAAGATGCTATAAATAGCAATTTTTCTAATTTGCATAGAAATATAAATAATGCAGCATGTGCCATAAAAATTAAAGAGAAATTGAGGACAACAGAATCTACATCAGTTGTAATTGAAGATAATGAAGATTGTCGTTATTTCAAAGCAGATAATGAAAAATCAGAAAAATTTTCTAATTTCTTAGAATCACTTGAATTAGTAGAAAATAGTTCTTTAGAGGATATAATAGAAAGCTTAGGAGGACAAGTTGTATCTTCAGTGCCAAAAGCAATGGCACCTCCCTTACCAAAACGCAAACATTCTTCTAGCCCATTAACAGATATATTATTAAATAGTTCAAATAATAATAATGATGGTCATAAAAAAGCACTGAATTTATCTAGTGAAGAAGCATTGAATCATATAAAAAAGAGAAAATTGATAGCATCTAAAAAACAAAGGCTTCAACCAAATGTATGTACCCCACAGGGACTTTTAAATGGAGAAAATTTTGTTATGCCTTTGAGCCCAGAAAGTGATGTATCTGCAACAAGTGAAAAAATACCTTCTTCAAATTTAATTAAAGAAGATAAAGGGTATGTTGAATAATCATTTTTTTCAGTGAGTACTTATTTTTTGTTCCTACTTTTCAAGCATAATATCAAATGTACAAAAATTGTACATAAAGTTTAAGCGAATGTATATATAAAAAGTACATGCAACAAATTGAATTATTTTATTTATTACATATCAAAAATCAACAAACTGTTACATATAATGAATAAAATCAATAGAAAGTAAAAAAATAGTAGAATCTATGTTTTTCTATTTTTATTGGAGGCAGAAAATAAAATTATCTATATGTTTTTTATTATGTTGGAATATTTCTTTCAAATATGAGTATATTTTTACTGATCATAATTAGTTTATTATGTAATTACAGTCGACATAGAAGCAGTCAGCGTTATTCAAGTGATGACTTATACAAACCACGTCCATTATTTTCAAGTTCTTCTCGCAGAAGTAGGAGATCTAATCAGGTATAGCTAGTAGTTTGTAGTTTCAGGTGTTAAATTATGTTTTACTTTATACGATGTAAAAAGAAGTCCTACTTGTTGATTCTAATATTACATTCTACCTTTGAATAAAATATTTTTAAACTTTCATTGATATAAAATAATATGACCAAGAAAAAAATCTGTAAATTATTAAATCAGAATTTTTAAAATTTATTCTAAAAATTTATAATAAGCAAAATGTTCAAGTTAATATCTCTGAAGTTTTTTTAGATATATGTTATATTAAAAAAAGTTTAATAGTTCCTTATGGATTAATGTTCTTTAAATTTATTGTAAATTTAAAAAAGATATTGGCATTACACTTAATTACAAACATTTTGAATCTAATGCAGTATTAACAAAATACATATTAAATATTTACATTAATATATATTATGAGCAAAAATATTTTTAAATAAAAATAACCATTTTTTGAAAATACTTGTTTTAAAAATAACAATATATAATACTTTAAAATTTCAGAAAATGTAAACAATATCAAGTATTATATTGAATTATATAGATATTAAATTTCATTAAAATTTATTGTAAAATTTTATTTTTTCAAGAAAGGGACATGTATAAATTTTTGTGAATAATGTATTTCTAAGTTACATTTGAAACTACATCTCATACTACATATTTATGTAGTTCTTGTTTATAAAAAAAAAACTTAAGAATAATTAATATTTTTTTACACTGCTTATATTGAAATTTTTGTATAAAGCTCACCTTATAGAGGATACATGAATTTGCAATTACTAGTGTGCAATTTTCATTGATGTATATGTATAAAGCATATTTAAAAAGTACAGAATATATATATAGAATTACAAAATAACACATTGTTTAACACAAACATATTATTCACAAAGTAAGTTTTTGTATATGCTTACAGAAATTTTATAAATCAATAATTTTCTTTTTAAGCTATTCATTAAAATTAATGTTAATAAAAAATGTAAGAATATTACAAGTCTGATAAGATTTAAAAAAATAAGAAACTGTTATTCGTTTTGAACAGTTGTCTGACACACTGATAATGTATAATTTCATAGAAATAATATTGTTTATATTTCTTAACATATTTTAATGTAAAATCTTTAATCACTAAGTTTAGTAAGGTGAATAGAAATTTAAAACTAATTACTCTGTGATGTTAAAAGGAAATAAGCAGTAGTTCCCATGATTTTTTTGCTTTTAATGTAAAATAAAAGTAAAGACAAAATTACAGTGCAGAAAAATATTCATTTTTGCCATATTAATAAATTACACATCAACTCATTTCTCACTAAACACTTAAAAAATGTAATGTTAAATTTTTACACAGAATATTATATTTATTAGTAAGCATGTCCTTTATTCTGTACATGCATAAGTTTGTATAAATATGTATATAAAACTGGAGTATATTACATTTTATTACTGTGAAAATATTGTAGAATATTTTTTCCAACTTTTTAAAATATTTATTGCCATATGTAATATAGTAACTAACAATTTATAAAACCCAATACTACTATGATTGCTTTAAAATAAAGCGACTTTTTGTATACATGTTAAACAGTTCATAAATATTTAAATCCTTCCTCTAAGTTTAAATAATTAAATAGAAGATTATACTACATTTTATAATAAATTTCAATTGAGATTTTCTCAATTGAACATAGTATTAAGAATGCAAAAGAAGTTTTTGCTCTATGTGGAAAATATAAATGATAGGAATGGAAATTGTATATAATTGAGTACGTATTCCGATAATATGATAGAGTACTTAACCATAAAGTAAAAACAATTACAGAAACAACGTATAATATATGAAATTAATGATTAGGTAATTAATTAAGTTATATGTTAGAAGTTTCAGTTACATCTGTTGAATCATCCTGTTTTCTTTCAAGTGAAACTACATCGATCGACCTTGCTATTTAACCGGACTCCGTGTAAATCCATATGCAATAGCGAGCAAAGACCTTACTGTATTATTCAAAACGTTATGTCATAAGTTGAATTTTTACGCATATAAGACAAATTAATGTAACCGACTCGATTGAATTATCTTGGCAAAGTAATATAGCGTTGGAAAGTACTGCTTGCGATAGTACTCGTAATCATGATATTTTCTATAAATAGAACGACAATATGTGAACACTTTGTCATGCGCTACGTAACACGATCTTGTACGTTTATACAACACGGGCATTGTCTAGAATGTTGTAAAATCGTCTATAGAATGTTATAAAGTATAAAACTCAAATCAATATACGCAAACATTACATTTCTCAATGGCATTAATCATTTACTATTACAACATAACGTTTTTTAGATTCAATTTTATCATATTGAAGTAAATGATTTTATATGACTTCAGATGCAAAAAATAATTTCTTTCAACGTACAATTTAATGTAAAATGATTCAATGTTAGATAAGATTTTAAAGCTAATATTAATCTATATCGTCGAAAAATAAGCTTCTTTCAATTAGTATTTGAACCAATTTGTATATTAGTCACGTTTCAAAAATAACAAAAATGCTTAGAAAATTATAATCAGATACATTAATGAAAATAATAAGAAAACCAACTTGCAATCAGCATATTCAAACGAACGAGGAAAATCCTAAATAATTACATAAAAAAAAAACTTCATTCTATAATTTTAAACTACTTAAGTTCCTGTAACCCCTCTTTATCTGTAAAAAAAGAATGCATTATTACGTAGCGTCGTATACATGCATAGCATGTCTTGTACAGTAATGAAACTATTAAACTTACCAAATTGCGTAGCATAGTGCACGCATAAACCACGTGGTAGAATACGACGCATGCGTGACACGTGCGCGTGTACCTAACCTCACCAAATGAACGTATGACGATCCGTAAGCATATCGCAAAGAATGCCAGTATGTATCGAGTTCCGTAACGATTCGAATAAACAACCGGATGTAAATGCCATGTACCCCTGTATTTCAAGAAAGTAGTTAAAGCAAAGATTATTTAGATAATTTCTTTGTGACGTGAATACATAGAAAGGATTATACACTGTAAACTTGCCTATCTGAGGTAGCAGCCTTTTCAATACCAATACGGTTCCATTAAGACAGGATCAACGAGTACAATTACGTCTCATCATTTCGAAAGAACGGACGTTACCCTCGTATACTCTTGAATGAACGTTTTGGTGATTACACAGTAAATGCTGTTACATATACTAGCTGTAACTCAGCATTAGTTAGTGCCGAAAGAGTGCACATAGCAATTGCGGCATTTTAAAGCCCAGAACTGGAAATTGTGTTAAAGTATCTTCAGAAAATATGAATGCGGAAGTTTATGAGACTTTGCCTACATCTTCTGTAACTATACACATGACAGCAGGTGGAGTCGCTGGAATTATGGAGCATTGTGTGATGTTTCCGCTTGACAGTGTTAAGGTAATAGCTTTATTTCTCGCACATTTTTTCTAAGAAATTTTACATAACCTCAACTATCACCTTGCGATATTTGATCTCCGTCTTGTTCTAATAAAATTCAATGACATTTAATACCATGACATTGCAAGTCGGTCAGTCTTTGAATAATAATAAATCTGATGATCTAATACCAGACAATTCTTTGAATTTTATCACTTTCCTCATTGAAACCTAGAAATCAGGTTTCACATACATGATCGTCGTTGTAATCTTAAATAAATAGTGGAGCACTTAACTTCAAGATAACCACAATTAATCTCTATGAGATATTAACATTTGATCAAACAATTTCATATTTTAAATCGTTGTTGCAAAATTATTGTGCAATCACTTTCATAATTGTTTCCAGGTACCAGTTTTTAGAATTCACAAACAACTGACTTAGTCATCAAATGATTTAGCAATATTTTTTAATAATTGTTTATTATTTCTTAACATTTATTAGAATGGCAAATGTATAACATTTATTATGTCACAAAACATTGTTGCTAGTATAAATTTAGTTATTTACAAAATTAAATGATAATGAAGCTATTAATAATGATAAATAAAACAAACTTTGTATAATAAAAAAATAAACTTTCTACTCTCTACTTAATTGTTTTTAATCAACTCATAAATGTATAAATATTTCTGCTTTTCTCCATTATACCTTTTTATCACTGAATGTATAATTAAATTTTTCTTATCATTTAAACAATTTTTATATCTTTGTTTAAAAAAAATTTCTTGACTTACTTCTTTTTGTAATACACATGATTTAAGTACTTTATCTATATATGTGTATATATATATTTTGTAATGCAATATATATGCATAAATATAATTTATTAAATATATAAATAGTATTGAAAATAAAAATTACATTTGTATTTTTGATACTAAAAAACTTCACTATTGATACCTTTAATACATAAAATAATTGAACAAAACATGAGTTTGAAGCATTCATTATATAACACATTTTTTAGTTCTATTGAAGTGAGTTCTATTTTTGGTTTTCTTTTCAACCTACAACCTATATTGGTAGTTACTTTTACACTTAATTATAGGAAAATGTACTTGCAATGAAATACAAATGTAATGTAACATGAAGATTCAACAGGTCATATAAAGAATATATCATGAAAGCAAAATTCTTCAATTTAATTACCTGATCCATTCTGTTTTACATATTAATTATAAGACATTACAATTCCTATAACTTAACATTTTTGCAATATTATAATTAAAAAGTAGTTAAGATGATTATATCTTTAGATAGTTGCAAGTCATAGTTTAAGATTACCTTGACATTGACACTTGCATACTTATTTCCATTATCAAGTAATCACTAAAAAGTATTAAACAAATAATGAAAGTTAAGTGATTTCCGGTTTTTGTTATCACACTGTACATTATATTTTAATATTTTTAATTATGTATAAAATATAGTACTTATTTATATGTAAAAAAAGTGTTACTACTCAAATAAATAAATTTATGTACGTAGATATAATTTTTTCTATATTTATATTTAGACAAGAATGCAAGCGTTAACACCAGGCCCAGGAGAAACAGGTGGAATATTAAAAGTTTTGAGAAGAATGATAAAGCAAGAGGGTTTATCGAGACCGTTTCGTGGTATGAGTGTAACAATTACAGGAGCTGGTCCAGCACATGCATTGTATTTTTCATGCTATGAATTTATTAAAAATAAGCTCCTGGGTTCAAGAGCACATTCTGAATTAAATTTAGTTGCATATGGAACTGCTGGTTGTGTGGCGACCGTTCTTCATGATGGTATAATGAATCCAGCAGAAGGTAAAACATTTAAAATATATTAATAAATAAGTGAATTGTTTATTTATTATATAACTTGGTACAGATTGTATGTTTTAAAATATGTAAGATTGAATTTTCTGGGGGGAAGCATAACAAGCTAAACATGGTTCATAATTTTTAGAACATTATCCAATGAAGAATAAAATTATCTTATTCCAGTGGTTAAGCAGCGATTGCAAATGTGTAATTCTCCTTACCGAAATGTTATAACATGTATAAGAAGCATATTTAAAAATGAAGGTGGATATGCATTCTATAGAAGTTATACAACACAATTGGTCATGAATGTACCTTTTCAAATGATTCACTTTATGACTTATGAAATTGCACAAACCATGACAAATCCTGAACATACTTATAATCCTATAGCACATATGGAATCTGGTATGTTTGTTATATTACATTATACTTAAAAATGTATTTATTTAACAGAATTATTGAAATAAGTTTATATAAATTGCAGGAGCATTAGCAGGAGCTATTGCTGCAGCTTTCACAACACCTTTAGATGTTTGTAAAACAGTTCTAAATACTCAAAGTGGTGTGCATGCTAAAGGCATGATAGATGCTATTAAAAAAGTATATAGATACGGGGGTATAAGTGGTTATTTCCGCGGTTTAAAAGCCCGTGTTCTTTATCAAATTCCAGCTACCACTATTTGTTGGTCATCGTAAGTACATAATATTTATAATAGTAATAATAATAATCATATTTAAAATTACTGGATATTAAAATAGTAATTCCTTTTACAAATTATTTAGATATGAATTTTTCAAATATTTATTCCATAAAATACAAGATGATGGATATTGTGGACCAGAAGCTGATAATGATTTTCCAAACGGAGTAAATCAAAACCAAGGTTCTTCTAAGTCTAATTGCTTTCAAGATATGAGTGTATACCTCAACAAAAATTCTCCCACTTCTGTGTTACTTGATGTGACTACAAGTTAGATATTTTTCAATTCTTTAATGACACAATTTAAATTGATGAATGATGAGTAAAATGTCCGTTTTTTCGTATTTGGAAAGTTTATCGATAACATTTCGTTAATTCATCTGTTGCTACAATATTATTATATATGTATGATAATTCATAATGAATGAATACATATATAATTAAAAATTCATTTTGAGCTAAGTGCAGGACGCATGCTCGACAGAATCGAAAGTATGTATCAGAAAATTTCTTACGTTATTTCTTAATATTATGACTATTTTAAATAGTGCACTATCTAAAATATAATGACTGCATTTTTTAAATATTTTACAGTAAAGCACAAGTAATGATTTACTATGTCACTAATAAAAATTAAAGCATTATTAATTTAAAGAAAATGTAAAGCTATGAATTATATATGAAACAATTGAATTAATTATGTACATAAGAATTTCATTTTTTTGTTACTAAGAAATTTTAAATTTTTACTAAACATCCAGTTTTCTTTAATGGAATAATTAGTAATGTATTACTCTGAGAAACCTAATGAAATTAAATTAACTAACAATATTACTTCAAAAACTAAATATTAATAGTATAGGTGATTGCTATCTGGTGTGTAAAAATAATATCATGCTATCATCTACCATACTGTTCATATGGAGTAACGAAAATACCGATAAATTATATGTAAACTATGTTCGATTTAATTATGAATTAGTTTATATACTTTTATTATAAAGTAATGCATATTGTAGTTCATTCACGTGAATATATTTTGGACGTCCGTAAATTACGTGTTATAAAGAAAATGAATTGTTACGATTACACATTATAGTAAGCCATATTTAATTTTAAAATAGAAATATATATACATATTTTGTATAGAAAAAAACTTGTTGAAAATATTTCACTTAAATGCAGTATAATTATATTAATCGTGTTACTAACAAAACACTAATATGAGCATTTTTAAAAACATTAAATTTAAAAAGTATGCTCCACTTGAATAGTGAATTAGATTACATAGCATATTTAATATTGTACAATATATGTAGATTAAAAAGAAAACAGTGGGATGCATAAAAAAAAATAAGTGAAGAAGTGTGCGTAGCATAATTAAGTTGGCATAATTAAAATTTGATTTAAAGATTCAGAATTAAAAATCTGATTTGTTTTGGACAAGAAATAAGGAAAACTTTAGTATTTGATATTTAAGTAATAATATAACAGATTATAACTTTTAGATAAAATGTAAGTTTAGTAGGATTTATTAATTATGGAACAGAATGCTACATAAGTCTTGCATAAAACGATATAAAAAATGTTAAGATTATCTTGTAAAGCAATGTAGATAAGTAAATACTACATACGTATGTACAATATGGAAGGAGAAACAAGTTAGAAAAAAAAGAAAAACGGCAACGTTATTGTGCGATAAGTACAATTCGCCTTGATTATACAAGTACAAATTAAGAATTGCTCCTTAGTCAGTTTGTAATATAAATATTAATGCATTCAAACTGTATGATATATCACAATATTGCTTCCTGTGGCTGTGATTACTGAGTCATTTGATGTTGACTTTAAGAGGGAGTAATATCATATGAAAACTCATACTTCACGCCATATTTATTTATTATTATTCATCATTACTGATATATCATTCTTTAACGTCGTAAGATATGTCACTAATTCTCGTTGTGTGTGTAAAAATGCATACTGTTTTTATAAATATTTTTTGGTAGATTCGTCATGATGTGTATATAGATATTACTTATTAAAAAGAAAAAAAAAATATTTACATTATTTTTATGATGCGAAAGTTCGATTTTTAGCAAAAAGAAATTTGTAATGAAATTTGACAAATATAATAATATACATATGAATACACATATGAATACAGGAATGTTATATGTATAAAACACAAATGCATCGCGTAAATGACGGTATATACGTGTTTTACTGATGTGCAGTGTTTATTAAACATATGTACATCTCACGTTCACAATAATCTCTCAAACCTAATTATCGCGCAAAATTTATGTCTTAAATTTTTTAAATAAATACTCACTTTGCGTAGAGTAAAATGTAATACCAGTTGCCTAGTTTCTATTAAGATTGCCACACACACGTTTGTGGAGATCACGGTAACGAATCGATTTTCATAGTCGATTTACCTGAAACATTAACGAATGCATTATTTCCATACTTTTCTTTTAAATTAGTGCTTTGTGAATTCACTAATTTTCTTTTGATGAGTGTATGTAAAATAATGCTCCCACTGGTATTATTACATAAGTTAATAACAATACTACACTAAAAGGTCATTAATTGACATACAGTAAGATATGTTACATGTAACCTCAATGTAAATAAAATAATTCTATAAAGTATAAAAAATTTTCATGAAAATATTTCTCTTGCCTATTACATCAATGACAAAAATTGTTAATAAATAAACATTAGAGCATCGCAATACGCGTACATAATCTTATTTCAGAGTTGTGCTATATTGAAAATTCTTTATAAATGTAGCCTTCGTTTAAATCAGTAAATTTATATTGAAATTTTAGTTACGCTTTTTTATAAACCACGCTAAGTATATAACAAAAATAATCATGCCGACCAGAAGAATCTGCGACACTCGTTGTCAAACATTTCGTGTTGCAATGATACAGAAAGAAGAAAATACGCGTATACGATGGTTTTTAAAAAATCAACAAAAGCTAATAGATCACTTAGAGAAAACGAAAATAAGTAAATTGCCGTCAGAGCCTGAACCGGAGAAACAAACAAGCGTGGACACTGTACATAATTATGCTACATGTTATAGGTGAATCATACTTGTCATAGAGTGAAAGTTAGGTAAGATTTTTTGTTTTATAGGTACATTTAAAGCCCTTACCAAATTGGAGACCATCTGAACTTGATGGTTCTATTAATATGAACATAATGAAACCCATTGATCCGCGGGTAAAAGCCATTTTATATGAAGAAGCTCCAAGTTTTATCACTACTGAAAATTATATTAATGAAAGGTTTTACATATTTCAATAATTTGTGAATGTAGATAAAAAGAAAACAATTATTTAAGGACATGGTTAAATTAAAAAAAAAAAAAAAAGAATTGATGTTATATTCCATTTTTCATTATTTCTTTTGATCAAGGAAGAAAATAATATATATATCTAATACTTCAATATTTTCATTGACTATTTTAGAATAAAAGATCTTCCAGAAAATCGTTATTACTACCCGGATTGCGCGAGTTGGGTATACGGATGGCACCTAACAGATTATCCGCCTGTTCCACGGAGTGACTTTGCAAGACAAGCCGTTGCGATGCGTGAATTTTATCATCCAAAAATATCGAGTCTTCAAAGAGATCCAGACTGGTGTCGTCCATCAAGAGCAATAACATTCATATGCGATGAAGAGAAATAAATTAGTATTTTATCTAATGGTAATTAAAGCAGGTATAGTTTTGCTTCAAAGTATTTTGTGAAAACTTTTCATTACTTGTATTTTTTTTTAAATAGCAAGCACGTTACAAGTGATTATTTTTCATGGTGATTTTTTGCAAAATTTTTTAATTTTTATTTTCTTTGTTTTTCAAACATCAGTTATTGTAAGTAATAAATAACTTTGCTATTCAAATGTAATGATATACTTTATAAAAATATTATTATTACAAAAGTTATTTAGATTTTCATTTTTTTTATTTTTTAACAAGACAATACATATCCCAATTAATAATAATTTGGATTTAACGATGTTTCAACGATACATTACACATGTAATAATAATACCTATGATTTTTCTGTTATTTTGCTATTTCTTTACTTCCTTATTTCTTTTTCTCATTATCCTTATCTGAACCGATCAAGCGTTGTAACTCTAACGGCAATAAATAGTCAGCTTGTCCTGGTACAGCACGAAACACAAAATCAATGAACTTCTGAAATTGCTTGGTAACGTTGCAAAGTTGTTCCCCTAATATTTTCTTTTCCGTGTGACAATCAATAATTTCTTTCCTCATAACAGCAATCACGTCTTTCAAACGGACGAGCAGTTCGTAAAACTCGTTGATCTGTTGCTATTTTAATAATCAAAATTTTGCATGAAACATTTCTTCGTTTCTGGTTAAAATTTCTAGTTGAAATTCGAACGATTTCGTTACCTCAAAGTATTTGTGTATAGTATGTTTCTCATTGTTACTTCGTAACCGTTCCAAACACAGCACATAGATTACATCCGCGGTGTTTTGCATTTCGAATTGGCGCCTCTGAATATACAAGTCTCTGCTCACTTTTTCCTCGAACTCTTGCATTTCTTTTGCCAGTTTTACATGCTTCTTTCTGCATGAATTTTAATTTTTCATCGATTATGCAAGAACGTCATCCACGAGCATGTAATTACGAACCTCATGATTTGATTAAAGTCGGCGATTATATTATCCCTTTGGGCAGAAAACATTTCTTCAAATTCCTTGTACAACGACTGTATAGCGTAGGTCATTTCCATGCGCATTTTCTGCATCATTTCATGGACCACATTTATCCGTTCTTGTACAACCGCTTTTTGAGTGTTTTTGGCACATTCGGCAGCCGCTTTAGACCATTCTTTCTAAAAGAATTAACAAGCATTTATTTTCTCATAGATACGTTCAGGTTTGAATAAAGATACATTTTTTATTTATACCACCTTGTTTCCGTTTTTATACGTAAACTTTTTCTTGTTTGAGTAAAAATGCTCTTAAAAAGTTTCTAAAAAAAGGCTTTTACATATATTTTTAGAAAAAGATGTTTCTTGTTAATAAAGTTATTCGTATATAAAATATTCAAATTCTAAAAAACTTAACGTAACCGAACAGCATTGAATTCATAGGAAAATCAATAGTAAACAATTCAGCCATCAATTTCACTATACAAATATGTAAGGATAAGCTTTCTCAATGTTATTCTATATCAGATTGCTCTTGCATCTTAATAAAATAAAATTATCAGCTAACAAGGTTCTACAAACAAAACATGAATAAAAGTTTTTGTCTAATTCGTTATTTTGTGTAATTATCAATTCAAGCATTACTTCAAATTCGAATTACAGATGATACTTTCTTTAATAAAATAGAATATGGTTTTTGTAACGAATCTTTCTATTTTTTGCTTCGTATACAAAGAGATAAATAGTGATCCGTGTTATAACGAAGAGTATTACTTCGAGCTGCTTCTGTATCTCATCCCGTACAGTTTCAATGTAGTCTTTATATTTCTCGTGTAATCGATGAGCATACAATTCAGCTTCCCGCCTTTTTTTCGCCTGATACATATAAAACTTCTCACGTGACTGTCTCTCCACTCTTTCTCGTAAACTCTCCTCAATTTGTTTTTTCACTTCTTCTAAGAGGGCTTCACCTAATTCTGAATTTCATTAGAAATTATTGTTATGCATTATACATGTAACGCATTCATGATGTTACCTAATATATTTTGATGGACAAATGCTTTCACGATTTGATTATTCGTGGGCAGGACGAATCTGTCTTTATGCAAGTGATCGTCAGATGGAACTGTAAAACATGTTTTCGAGGTTTTCGGCGGCATCAGTTGGTCCAGCAATTTTAACGTGTCATGATGAGTATATTGAAAGAACGCTTTTGCCAAGGATGGACCAAGACAGCCTCGAATTACCGTTGTAGGTGGAACAGCATTGTTCGAGCATAATTTTACGTTACATTTTGGACCTGTATGATCTGTAACAAGTTTATTTCTCCTATCTATTCAAAGGTGTAATAATAAATATTTCACTGTTACACAACTTACGCATATTTTGCTATTTAGTGTTTAGAATATTTTATAGTGCAACGGAAAATTTACAATAAGGAGATTAATTTTGTGGAGGATTTAACCTTTAGAAATTCATATTATAGATTGAAGAACCAAAAGAACATTGATGAAACAAAAGAAGAAGTAATTGATTTAATATGTATTGTAACATCTTTTTAATTTAGCGATAACCGAAATGTATCGATTATTACATAATAATCATCTTTAGAAGTTTAAAACTTCTAATAAATAAATATCCGTAACGCAGTTTTATTAAATATGTTATTTTTATTTCATTCAATTTGAGGAAAAACTGTAATGTATTTCAATGTATAAATATTCTATCTTAAATTTTGTACTATATATTTATTCAATATAACTGTATTGATGTACTTTAAAATAAAATTTTTAAATAGGTTAAAATAAAATAATTAAAAATCATTGTTTGGAATCTCTGATTTGGCGGAATGCAATGCGGAAACGAAATTACATTCTAGAGAATCTTTTTATAAGCAAAAAAATTAATTCTTTGAATTGAATTTGCTATAAAACAATACAAGTATAATTTTTCGTAACAATAACATGACACACTGTGTAACAAACTATTAAATAAAATTCAACAATTTTTAACAAGTATATAACAAAATATAATTTCAGCATCTGTGTAAATTATGAAAACCAATATTAATGCAAAAAAATTAAATATAATTCAATAAAAATTAAAAATATAAGAAATTTAATTTTATAAAAGTTTTCTGCTTTAATTATATGTTTCACTCGCATTTTTAATTCACGTATATATAGATAAACACAAATTTGACTTTAATCAAATTCATAATCTGTAATCTAAGTAAAAAGTTACCTGATTTTTCAATTCATGTTGAGACTGTATTCTTGTTATTGATATTACATAAAGGTCCTACAATATACAACTTTTGATGACGAATAATTTATTACTTAATGTAAAAAAGATTAAAAATATAGTAACAACTCGTCTTCGATATAAATTTGTCTTATTTCAACAGCAGAGGTGTCGCCATCTATTTTCGAGTTTTGTTCTATTATAGTACACGAGGTTTAGGTTCCCAACAGTAAAAATTGTATAATATGAAATTGAATAAAAATAGTTTTAAACATGATGCCAGTTGTATATCTTGTTACTGAACAATTACAACGACGGAATAATTTAATGTTATTCATTGTTTCATCATTTTTAAGGTGTCCATTCTTATATTTAAAACTATAACTTTATTTTTAAATTATAAATGAGGTTATGTTAATTTATAAATATAATTTTTAGACACTTAAATCCTACAGTAAAATTTACTCAGAGTATGAGAAGAAAAGGAACTAATAGTAAATCTATAAGTTCTTTATTTAAACCAGTTCCTGTGAAAATTGAAGATAATTCAAATATTGGTACTGAATTATCTGGTGCTTTGAATAAACGCCAGATTATACAGATTTTATGCGATTTTGTAAACAACAGAACAGTGAAAGAGTTGAGTGCAAAATATGGATTAGATGGTAATTTTTATTATCATTATGTTATATGTTAAAATATTAATATTGTGGTGTTTTTCTTTATTAATTCTTTTATTTTTTGTAGATATTATTTATAATAAAGCTATAGCAAATTTTCGTAAGCATTGTATAGATTCTAATAATTTAGCTGCAGATCTTCATGTTGTTTTAAGCGATATTATAAAAGATGCTGGAAATGTTACTGACATATTTCCTTACTTTTTACGTTTTGCGAAACAAATGTATCCACATATTGACTGTTTAGATGATTTAAGAAAAATTAGTGATTTACGAAATCCATCTGCTTGGTAATGATCAATACAAATTACTGAAATTTAATTTTGTATGTATAAAATAAGTTTAATTACCTCATTGTTTATTATTTTTAGGTATTCTGCAGCAAGAGCTAAGAAAAGAAAAATTATATTTCATGTTGGACCTACAAATAGTGGTAAAACATACCATGCTTTAAAGCGGTTTATGTCAGCAAAAACTGGTGTTTACTGTGGTCCACTAAAGTTACTAGCCAATGAAGTTTTTAATAAATGTAACTCTATGGTTAGTAGTATAAATAATGATATTATTTAATTAGTTTCATCATGTTAAATATGAATAATTTTAGGGTACACCTTGTGATTTGGTAACAGGGGAAGAACATAGGTATGCAAATCATGTGACATCTCCTGCAAATCACGTATCATGTTCTGTAGAAATGGCAAACATTACAAATAGTTGTAAGTATATTCAAACTGTAGTCTTTAATGAATGATCTATTTTTACTTTAAATGGTAGACTCATAAAATATGTATTTAGGTAATATATTTAAAAGTTTGAGATAATGTATAAAATATAGTAAACAATCTAGTAAGATGTTTTCATATAATTTATGAAATTTAAATGTAGAATGAATCCTTCATATTATATAAAAGCCTACAGTGTTTATTGTTTTATTACATAATTTTATCAAATAGTATTTATACAAAGGATTTTTAATAACAATTATAGATGAAGTAGCAGTAATTGATGAAATTCAACTAATACGTGATTCAAATAGAGGATGGGCATGGACAAGAGCTCTTCTTGGTATTGTTGCAGATGAAATACATTTGTGTGGGGAATCTGCTGCTATACCTATAGTATGTTTTATAATTGTCGCGTTATATATTATAAGAGATTTCTATAATTGTTTCTAACTATTTCTTCACAATATAGGTGCAGTCTATATGCTTAACAACAGGTGAATCAGTAGAAATAAAAGAATACAAACGATTAACTGAGCTTGAAGTACAGAAGTCAGCACTTTATTCTTTAAAAAATATTGAACCTGGAGATTGTATAGTTTGTTTTAGTAGAAATGAAATATTTAATGTGTCAAACGCTATTGAAAAAATGGGAAAACAAGTAGCTGTAATATATGGTAGTTTACCACCAGGTACAAAAATTGCACAAGCTGCAAGATTTAATGACAGTAAAGATCCTTGTAAGATATTAGTGGCTACTAATGCAATAGGAATGGGTCTTAATTTGTAAGCTTATAATGACAAATTTCCATGTTCTTATATAATATAATAAAAATAAAAGATATGTTAATATTTTTCCAGACATATTCGTAGAATTATATTTTATACTCTTTCTCAACCAATTATAAATGAAAAAGGAGAAATGGATATGGATATAATTTCTGTTTCATCTGCGTTACAAATAGCAGGCCGTGCTGGGCGTTATGGCACGCAATGGCCGAAAGTAATTTATAATTACATTTTAATTTAATTATTGAAAACATATATATATATATTACTATATTACTAATTATTAAAATTATATTGTAGGGATATGTAACAACTTTCAAATCTGAAGATCTCCCTTTATTAACAAAATTATTATCACAAGCTCCAGAAGAAATTGAGCGAGCTGGACTTCATCCAACAGCAGATCAAATAGAATTATATGCATATTATCTACCAAATGCACCATTATCAAATCTCATTGTAATGACCAAATATACTTAATTTATAAATGTATTATTATTCTAACATTTTTTTCTTTTCAGAACATTTTTGTTGCATTGTGTGAACTGGATCATACACTATATTTTATTTGTAATTTAGATGATTTTAAATTTGTTGCTGATATGATACAACACATAGCTTTACCTCTTCGTGCACGATATGTGTTTTGTTGTGCGCCAGTTGACAGAAAAGTACCTCTTACATGCAGTATGCTTTTAAAGGTAAACTAGTACATTATTTATTACTTTATATTAAATAATTATTTACATTTTGTATGCAGTATGCTCGACAGTGTAGTAAAAACCAACCAGCAACTGCTTTGTGGTTATGCCAACAAATTGAATGGCCTCCAAAAGAACCATCCAATCTTATTGACCTTGTACACTTGGAAAGTGTATTTGATGTATTAGATATTTATCTTTGGTTAAGGTAAATAATTTTGATTTTTATAAAATCTATTATGTTATAACGCTACTTATATTGGACGTAGTTATCGAATGCCAGATTTATTTCCTGATGGAGATTCAGTTAGGAATTTGCAACGAGAATTAGATCAGTTTATTGAGGCAGGGATTAAAAGGATTATAAGATTATTTAAGTACCCTCGACCACAAGGTAGAAACATCTAACATTGAAACTTATTATTCATTGTTTATTTAGATAAAAAAGAAATAATGTTAATCAATTTTATTTTGTTAGAACATAGTGAACAAAAAGAAGAAATGAATTGGTCTGACCAAAAATCAAAATTGAATGGTAATTTATTAAATATAAAAACAATCAACAATTATTGATTTTTTGTTTCTGTACAATTATATTACATATGTTACAGATAAATTTTATGGGAAAGGAACATTAAGTCATAGATTGATATCTCGAGGTTTATTAACACCAAGAATGTTAGAACAACTAAAAACAGAATGGTCTACGGTAAAAAACATATTGTGAAATCTATAAGTCATAAATATTTTTATACTATGTTTAATAACCAAGTAAAAATTGAAAATTAATTCTTTTAGGAACACAACAAAGGAAAGACAAAATATAATAAATTTAATCATGGAGGCAAATTTAAACATCGTACATGAAGAAATTATTTAGTGTTAATGATTTATTTTAAATTAAATGAAATTTATGAAAAAATATATTTATATATCGTTCTTTAAAAGATAAATTGACATCCAAATTATACTTATTAAAAATATTTTTTTAATCCTTTTTGTATTTAAAAATTTTGTAAAATAATTTTCGTATCTTTTACAAACAATTCAGGTAAAAAATACAATTAGAAACTTTTATTTCTTTTTAAATTTTATTTGAGATTATTGTTTGAATATTTTTATAAATTCATATCCATGATCTTGTCTTTTTGTACGCTTGTATTTTTGGCGAACTGAATATATTTTTTGTTCTTTTTGTTTTGCAAATATTGAAGGATTTTGAGGAAACATAAGACTATTCGATTCACGTTGTAATGTAGAAGATAAAGAAATACATTTTGTACATCTTGATGAATCGTTATTCACTATTAATGGACATAAAACGTGTCTCCATTTAATACCATCTTTGTAAGCAATTTTGATATGGTTAATATCTCGAAACCCTTCATGATTATATATACCTAATGTAAATAATAAAAGATTTAGTGTTTATCATAAATGTTAATCAAAGTATAAAAGAGAAGTAAATACCTAAACAAACAGTTCTTTGATCAAATTCATCAATAAGTTCCTCTATATCTATTAAATTTTGTACTCTTAAGTGTTTTCCTTCTCTTATGAGATTGTGAATAAGTGGATCAATTTCTCTATTTACAGCAGCACAGTGTAACATCATATCACTTTTTATAAATACTTGTTTTTCTGTGAAAGGCATTCCAGTTTTTGTTATTCCCATATACAAATACACTATAGTTGTTGTATGGCCTTTTGAAGTTACTAAGCAAGACCAACCACGTGGTAACAATACTTCTGTACATACTTCAAGTAAATCTTCAAATAACATTTCATTTTCATCAATTTCATTATATGTAGAATAATATGTATTTAATTCATTATAATTTAAATTATTTACTATTTGGTTTTCTATATATACATTTTCTATTGCTTTAAAATTATCTTTTGAGTTCTGCTTAGAAGATGTATCTTTTTTCTCTGTTTTATGTTTCCATAACACTGCTTCATCTTCTTCAGAAATATAACTTTTAGAAGAAAGTTTTGAAATTTTTTTGAATACATCGGAGTAAGAGTCCTCTTTAGGTATTTGGTTTTGTTTTTCTTTTCTATCCTTAGAATTTATATTTTCCATAGGGTTTCTCATGACTATAAGTTCAAATCTATTATTTTCCATTGAGTTTTTATTTAAATTTTGCTTAGGAGAATCTTTAACCTTGGATCCATTGTGAGATATATTACTTAGATGCATATCACTTTCTGATAATTCTATTTTATCTAAAAGATTTTTCTTAGAGTTATAGCTATAATCACTGAAATCGTGAGAAAATAAAGTAGTCACATGATTTTCATCATTACTTATTTTTAATTTTTCTTCAGTTCTAGGTATGAGGAAATCTGTTTCTTTCTTTTCTGCTACACTTATTTTTTCATGTGGTGAACTGTTATCTACACGACAATCAGAATCATCAGAATGTTGAGTATGTGCATTTTCTTCAAGGTGATAATTTCTTCCAGGTACTGCTCCTGGTCTTAATCTACACTTTTTATATTTAATCTGAAAATCAATGAAATTATAGAATAAAAAAAGTATAGTATTAATATAGTAGGATACATGTAAAGCTATTATAACTTACTGTTATAACATGCGGAGGAACCCCACTAACCCAATGTGTAATAATATCATCTTTGTGAAAATGTTTACTGCAAACATATGTATCATCCGTGACAGCATAATTTTCAATAGCAATGGCATTTTGCCATTTTTTACGCGTTTCTGGATCTTTTGGTGCTGAGAAGAAACTATAAGTATTTCTGTAATTGGTTTCTTTGCACAGTACGCACTTACGCGTCATAATGATACTGTAAAATGTATTTCTACGTTAAATATTTATAACATTATCGTTACATTTTATGTTGACTTTTATTGCATATATTATACATTATAACTGATTCAATGAAAATTCAAAATGATAAATTGCCAAAACATATATAGGTTATAATATTTTAATATAAAAATATTATCAGAAACTAAAAAGTATTTACTTTAATAGTTCAATCAGTGTTATTTTCTATTATCTTTATAAACTTTTTCACTTCACTATATGCGTTTAGCATGTTTGTCCAACAGTCTTCTATATTGTTTTAAAACAACAGTCCTATCTTTGTTCAACTGTATCCTCTAATAAAAGAAATTAATGATGGTAGTTTAATTTTGCAGTTCATTTTACAAATTTAGTGATGTAGGGCCTCTTGAGTAAAAAATGGCTCATATTCAACATTTTAATGTTTCAAATGATTTATTTATTTTGATTTTATATTTTTCCGAGGTTTTTATCGCCCCCTATTGATGAAATATCATATATGTATGTAAATTCAAAGCACAAAATTTTTGTAAAGAATTTGTACTTCGATTTATAATGTAGAACAGAATTAATTTATTACTAAAGATTTAATAATTAGATGAAATGATATTTCAGTTAAAATTAAACACAAAAATAAAAAAAGAAATTAAATTCTTAAAAGAATTTTACTTCGTAATGATAAGCATACTTCAATCCTAGAAACATGCTGTAAAAAATTTAAGAGATAAGAATCACTATGATCTATAAAATAAGCTTTAAAATAAATCACGATTGATTTACTATGTAAGCTAAAAAATCTAAAATTGAACATTACCAATATGATTTAACTGTTACTTCAGATTATTGCATTAACAAGCAAAACAAAATACAATTACAAATCACAATTTTTACATTCTTCTTGAAGAAAGGAATTTTGTAAATTACAATTTCCATTATACCGTTCATTTACGATTTTTCATTTTTAATTTCATTATGTAGAATTTATATCTTGAAATAAAATTATTATGATATTTATTTATTTTACTTCTTTTTAAGCAACGAACAATTTTTAAATTATTTTTTAAATAAATTATTTTTTAAACAAATAGTTAAAAATATAATTTTGAATTATAAAAAAGACGGATTAGCGGTTTCTACTTAATTTTCATGACCATAGATAATTCATGAATTTCCCTTTTTCCGTGACATAGCCACTTACAAAATTGTAAAGGATCGCTGAGTTTTACGCTAGAAAGCTCGCTTCGTGCTTCTCTTTTCCAGTCTGAGATATTGGCTAACCGAAACATTTTCTAAGAATGTCCATAACAGTAAAGTAAAAAGAATTTCTCTGTTTCTCTCTCTCTCTCTCTTTTTCTGATACATGGATCAAGGAACAAGAAATCGTTGAAAAAGAACGAAAGTGGTTATATTCATTTCTATGACTCGATTCGATCGAGTTATAGAACTCGTCTGGACTTGGAAATGAAGAACGGGACAACTCCAAGCATAGGAAGGAAATCTCTAGAAGAAATTACACGAATGTTACATAATCAAATCATTTATTGTAAAATTATTTAATTAATGTATTTTACAAAATCATAATAAATTAGATTAATTTAACACTATTACAATGCTTTATCATTTACTTCCCCTCCTATCTTATCTAAGATAATGATAAACAATATTCTGCAAAAATTAAAAATAAGATTCGAGAAAGGTAGTAAAATACGAGTGAGATTTTCGAGAAGTAAACTTTAAGTGATGTGATTAAAATTTTTGGGGTAATTGAATTAGTTTTAGTTCGTGGCGCCATCTAACGATCAATTGCTAAAACTGTTATCGAAACAGTTCCGCTTTTCCACCAGCAGAGGACGCCGTCGTGTTCTTCTTTCTCTGTCTCTTTTTATTGTCGGTAAAAATGAGCGAGATGTTTCAGCAATTCTCTGGTAGATGACGCTGCAGTGTCGTTCCTTCTGTGTTTCCTTTTACTATCGGTAAAAATGAGCGACATGTTTCGGCAATTCTCCGGTAGATGACACAGGAATAGCTTTCTTATTTCATCTCTTTTTATTGTCGGTAAAAATGAGCGAGATGTTTCAGCAATTCTCTGGTAGATGACCCTGCAGTGTCGTTCCTTCTGTGTATCCTTTTACTGTCGGTAAAAAAGAGCGACATGTTTCGGCAATTCTCCGGTAGATGACGCTGCAGTGTCGTTCCTTTTACTGTCGGTAAAAAAGAGCGACATGTTTCGGCAATTCTCCGGTAGATGACGCTGCAGTGTCGTTCCTTTTACTGTCGGTAAAAAAGAGCGACATGTTTCGGCAATTCTCCGGTAGATGACGCTGCAGTGTCGTTCCTTTTACTGTCGGTAAAAATGAGCGACATGTTTCGGCAATTCTCCGGTAGATGACGCTGCAGTGTCGTTCCTTTTACTGTCGGTAAAAAAGAGCGACAAGTTTCGGCAATTCTCCGGTAGATGACGCTGCAGTGTCGTTCCTTTTACTGTCGGTAAAAAAGAGCGACATGTTTCGGCAATTCTCCGGTAGATGACGCTGCAGTGTCGTTCCTTTTACTGTCGGTAAAAAAGAGCTACATGTTTCGGCAATTCTCCGGTAGATGACGCTGCAGTGTCGTTCCTTTTACTGTCGGCAAAAAAGAGCGACATGTTTCGGCAATTCTCCGGTAGATGACACAGGAATAGCTTTCTTATTTCATCTCTTTTTATTGTCGGTAAAAAAGAGCGACATGTTTCGGCAATTCTCCGGTAGATGACGCTGCAGTGTCGTTCCTTTTATTGTCGGTAAAAAAGAGCGACATGTTTCGGCAATTCTCCGGTAGATGACGCTGCAGTGTCGTTCCTTTTACTGTCGGTAAAAAAGAGCGACATGTTTCGGCAATTCTCCGGTAGATGACGCTGCAGTGTCGTTCCTTTACTGTCGGTAAAAAAGAGCGACATGTTTCGGCAATTCTCCGGTAGATGACGCTGCAGTGTCGTTCCTTTTACTGTCGGTAAAAATGAGCGACATGTTTCGGCAATTCTCCGGTAGATGACGCTGCAGTGTCGTTCCTTTTACTGTCGGTAAAAAAGAGCGACATGTTTCGGCAATTCTCCGGTAGATGACACAGGAATAGCTTTCTTATTTCATCTCTTTTTATTGTCGGTAAAAATGAGCGAGATGTTTCAGCAATTCTCTGGTAGATGACCCTGCAGTGTCGTTCCTTCTGTGTTTCCTTTTACTGTCGGTAAAAAAGAGCGACATGTTTCGGCAATTCTCCGGTAGATGACGCTGCAGTGTCGTTCCTTTTACTGTCGGTAAAAAAGAGCGACATGTTTCGGCAATTCTCCGGTAGATGACGCTGCAGTGTCGTTCCTTCTGTGTTTCGTTTTACTGTCGGTAAAAAAGAGCGACATGTTTCGGCAATTCTCCGGTAGATGACACAGGAATAGCTTTCTTATTTCATCTCTTTTTATTGTCGGTAAAAATGAGCGAGATGTTTCGGCAATTCTCCGGTAGATGAC
>JAOPTO010001223.1:0-64344 GCA_033822845.1 Tetrapedia diversipes
AAACCATAATATTAAACGATACAACTTTTATTTGCATTCAAGTTTTCCATAATTCCAAGAAGAAGTCCTACATAAAAATCCGCAATTTAGCAACAACAACGTCGCTCAAAACGCGGAGTCGATCCGACATGGAACGTCGCCGAAAACGAGAACTGAAAAAAGAAATCTCTACAACCCACGGAAGCTTCTCCGATATCGAAGATTTTGATAAGTCCAGCAATCTTCGAGCTATCTTTTACACGCTGTCATCGCGGCTCGAAAAATTTTAATCTTCCCCATGCCAGTGCCTTTGTCGCCGCGGCACGATAGATCGATCTTTCTGACGTGCAATTAATCGAGCGGCCTCTCGCATCCGTCTAAAAAGCACGATTACAGGCATTTTTAACGACGGGGCCGTGTCTAACGAGCGAATTGCCTCACCTGCAGCTACGACAGCATCGACGCGAAAACGGGTAGAAAAAAAAAAGCGGCGCGCACTCGTCTTATAACGTTTCCCGTAAACGAGCATGAGGCCGGGTTTATTCAATTCCACGCTCTCTAAGATCCTTTTCGTCGCTGTCGCCTACGGCGAATACGCAACACGCTGCAATTACACAGCTTGTCGCTGCTTTTTTTTTCGCCATTACCGCCGCTCCACCGGACGCTTATTGTGCGAGAAATCGACCAGATCATCGCTATTTATAATTCGCGTGAGATCGAACTCGGGAATAATCGACCCAAGGGAGAAACAAGTCTTTCGTGAAATTCAGGAAACTGTTTGAAGTGTTTGCGTATGGAGTTCGAGGTAAGGTGGACAGATGAGATGGTTGATACGAAGGTGTTTGAAAAGTAGAGGAATTTTAGAATCGACAGTGTGGTAATCGTGCGATTTTATTTTACGGTTTGTAAAATTAAAAGTTAAGCGGAGGAAGAGTTTAACGCCATTCCTACCACGACCGGTTAAATGACCGTTATTAAAGTTTCGATTAGAATTTCATAAATACAACGTAATTGAATCGGCTTTAAACTTCAGACTTCTCCTCAAATATACGTATCATACATTTTTCAATATTCACTTCTTTTTTCATTGTTTATTTTCTGAGAAAAATTTGTAGTCTCTCTTACGTGGAAATTTCGCGGTAGGAATAAGTATACGTGAAGTGTCGGTAGGAATAGTGTTAAACAGAATTTACGAAACTGACCCAAGATTAATAAAGGGAAGATGAGTTAACGAAACAGAATTAAAGATTTCTGTGATTCTTGAGAATTCACGAATTTTCAGTTTTTCTGTTTCATAATATCTGAGATTTAATAAAATTTATTTTTCCCCTATATCTCTAATTTCATGGATTTTTCAAAATCACCTACTAACAAAGATTACTGCTGTTTTTTATTAAATATCTCTAAGTGTCTACTACCTTTTCACTTCTAAAAGATAAATTTATAATTCAAATAACTCTATTTCTAGTTTCATCAACTCTGCGAAATTATCTGCCAACAGAGGTAACGAACAAATCTGTAGTTCTAAAAATGATAGAGTAAACATCGATCAGATCGACGCGGCCGCTGAAAATCGAGAAAGGGAGATGTATTTCGGTTTCGAAACTGAAATACCACCCTTCGTTCAGCTGTTTCAAAAATAAAAGAAATCATTTTCCATGCCGCGTGACTCGACCCCGTTCCCGGGCTGATGATTACGTGCGAGCCCCGCTATCGCGGGCTTAATCTCCATAAATTACAAAGGGACAAGAAAAACTGGAATATCGAATTTCAATCGGGCCTTAATCACGTTTCACGCCCGGCCTCGTAATGCGATTTTTCCTCCTTGTAAATCCTGTCGCTGATTAAACTCGATCATCGGCAGCAGCTTCAGGATGCAGCGCTCGATTCGCTCCCTCGAGGGATCCAGACGAACGAAAGGAAAACGAAATTAGGAGAAGGAAAGAGCGAGAAACAAGAAAGAAGAAGTTATAAATTTTGAACGATTAAAGGAAAAAATAGGTTCGACTCTCTCGATTCTTCCTATAATACATAATCTGGAAAATAGAACGAGACAAGGTAGAATCTCGTTTACGTGAACAAGTTAATGTTCGGCTCCTGAAATTGGTACAGTACCGATCAAAAGTTTGGGATATTCTAAAAACTTAGTTAAGGAATGTACGTTTAAAAAAAGACGAATTTATGATTGTGTTATCTTAGAAAGCTTTCTGATTAATTTTTAACTGTCAAACCTTCGAATGGTAGCGTATGAACTTCTAACGACCCATACAATCCAACTAAATAGACAAAAACTAAATGAACAGCGTGTAAATTGCACAAAATCTTTCTATCCCCCGACTCGATCGAATGATTAAAGATCAAACATATCATACGCGCTAAAGCCACCCTGGCAAATACAAAAAAAAAAAGAAAAAAATAGAAAAACACGAAAAAGGAGACACTGCAAATATTTTGCGGAATCTCTGCAACGCACAGAAGGCCGCGACCTCTTTCCCGCGATTCGAAACTTTTTAATTGCAAGGCTTTCCTGGGCCAAACCAGGGTCATCCAATTTGCACGAACGGGATTTTCCTCGAACGTGACGCACCTAGCCCCCCCTCACCGTGCCGATCCTCGAATTCTCCCGACCAACGTCGTTCCAGCCCCTTTCCTTCCTTCCGGAGTGTACAGCCCCGTTTCGGGCCGCTTCCGCGATCCTTTTGTCGCGAAAAAATTGAATCCCGACTGTAGAGACGCACATTCACCCCCACACGGGCATCCCCGCACCAACACACGGGCGCACGCACACCCACCCCCTCGTGCGTCCAACGTTTTCCTCCTCTTCTCCAACCCCCTACCTTCCTCCACGGTCGTTCAGTTTTTCGGGGTTAGCTACAACTCCATTGTCCGGCAGTTTTTGCACATGCCAACGGCAGAGGTTACAGAGCCGCGATTCCTCCATCCCCTCTCACCTACCCCTCCTATCATTGGAAAATCCCTCCTCCACCACGTTTTTCGTCTATAGTCGATGGAGCTCCTCACCCTTCTCGCACACCTCCCCTTCTCGCCTCTTTCCACCTTCTCCCCGCCTATATTCCTCTCATCTTTCCCTCTTATCGCTCGAAAATCCCCTTTCCACCTCATTTTTCGGCTACACTCCGTCGCACCCCTCACCTCCCTCGCGCACATCCCCCTCTTCGTCTTCCCCTCTCACCGTCCGAAAATCCTCTTTCCACCTCGTTTTTCGGCTACAGTCGGTCGCACCACTCGCCTCCTCATCCTCCCCTCTTATCATCCGAAAATCCCCTTTCCGCTCCGTTTTTCGGCCACGAGCGGTCGCGCGAGCACCGATAGCCAGGGGCTCAAAGAACAGAACCGCGAAATCCGTCGATGAAGGAAGAATGGCCTCGCTCGTAATCAGTGCACGCTTCGATGAGCTCGGCGTTCCCCGGCCCGGTATAAAAATGCAATCTCGTCCAACCCCTACGCATGGTCCGCGCGCGACGTGCTTCAACCAACCCTCTCGTTGCCGCGCTAACTGAGAGCCGATGGACCCGGGCCCCGTCGAGTGGCCACGTCTCTCCTTTACGATAGATATTTGCGGAGTAATGTTTGTGTTTTCATTACAGTTACGTTCTGCACAAGTGGCCCGTGGGGACGGCCTCCGTCTCTGCGCGGGCCGGGCGAATATCGATGGGGTAAGAACACGGGAGCGGGATTGTTTGAATGTTTCTAAATGGAAGGGTTCCGCTGTGGAGTACCGCTTACTTGGGAACTGATTATTTACGATCGGTGGTCGGATCATTTTCGAGGGCACTCGAAAGCGGTAGAGGAAACCTGCTTCGGTCCTTTGCGCAAGGAATTAAGGTTATGAAATGGTGAAATAATAATTTAGCAAAAATTTATCCAATTCTGATCTTTTGCTGGTATCTTATGGTTATTAGGATATACGCTAAAAATTATTTATTGATCATTCGTAATCAATGATTTGTAACGTTGAAAACATCATTGTAGAATCATTAAGTTAGGATTTCTTTTTAAGTCTAAATATCTTTTTTCTACATTGTCCTTTGGATGATAATTATTGGGACTCCAGATTTCGAAAAAATATAATTAAACGAAATTGAATGTGAATAAATATTTGATTCACTCTTTCGTACAACGAACAAAAGTATATTCCAAAAACGAATTTTAGTAACTACACAGACATATTATTATAACTATTATACGATTTATACATACATTAATGTATCTATGAAAAGCAATACGGAAACACCGGAAGTTCTTTAATTATTTTACGGTGTTAGAATGAAATCGTGTTGTGTAAATATCATATTATCGTTAAGAGAAATGGAACAGTTTCATGCACTTTTGTATACTTTTATAGTTATTACACGAAAAAATCACTGACAAAACGAATGACTTTACACGTGGCGTAACACAGTTTTATCGAAACAAAAGATTGAATGTATGTGTTTCTTCTATCCTAGCCCAATTAGATCACACGTTCATGGTGTCATCATCGCTGACATTGTTGTTTGGGATTTACAATTATCTTTGTTATCATCCGTTTTAACAGTTATACGAGCGTTATCCTAGCGAAATCACACTTTGCCAAGTCTCATCGCACGTTTCACCGTTTACCGTGTCCCTCCTCTCACGTTTAACGGCGTTTCCCGTCGATACTTTCTTTCCACGATAAACGAATATTTATACCTTCCCGTAATTTCTGTATCGTACGACTCCTTTCTCGCCTACTCTCGCAACTCTCCTCCGCTTCTGCCCACTCCTCTCCCGAGCCCTGCCTCCGAGAGAGTGGTAGTACCCCGGGTCGAGGCATGATTTACGACCAGCAAATCGAGAGTGCCTCTATTTTACACGTGAAACGCAGTCGTAATCTACTGCTCTTATTCTGCTGGAATCGGTCACGCATATTAACGAGCCAGCCTCGCGTTCCGGCTACCGGCCAGGCGTCGTCTCGTGGGGAAAGGAGCCCAAAGAAACGCGTTGTAACGATAATTAGCACTATCGAAGCGATGAAAGAGACCGATTCATATAACTTTCTGCAGAAACTTCGGAAATTTACTGCACCTTTGGAAATTATTCATGATTTTCTACGAAAAGCATAGAGAAAAATGTTGTTCTTTAGACGTCGACACTAACTTTGATTTTTAGGATACAGGAAAATATCACGAGCTGCAAACTGCTTTATTCCAGCAATGAAACACAGATTATGCGAACAGAATTGTGAGGGACACGAAATCTTTGTCAAATATTCTAAACAAAGAATTCCATTTTTTTTATATTAGGTACTTCCTCGTCAAATTTTCCATTTGATTTAATCATTGGTGATCCCAATGTAGAATAAAAGTTGTTAATCAATTCAGAAAATGGAAA
Source organism: Tetrapedia diversipes (assembly GCA_033822845.1). Taxonomy (NCBI): domain Eukaryota; kingdom Metazoa; phylum Arthropoda; class Insecta; order Hymenoptera; family Apidae; genus Tetrapedia; species Tetrapedia diversipes. Next base: position 5,356 of record JAOPTO010001223.1, read on the forward strand.
AATTTATTTGCAAATATGTTAAACATTATCTTGTTAGATCATGTTCTACAATTCCCTTCGTTGCTTTTACATTTTTATTCATTTTATTTTCGTTTCTCACTGCCAAGAAGAAAAAGATGATAACAGTTAAAACGACCGCACCCAAAATTCTGGTGTTAGTGGCGACTTGTCGAAGGTGTAAAAAAACAAGCAAGCCGCGGGTCGAGCTCGCTCAACATTATTGGCGACGTGGCCTTTTTGCAAGCCGATTAAGCAGGATCACGAAACTCGTCGACACGGACGGTCTTAATTGGGGCTAATTGACAGACCACCTTTTTCGCGTCGCTTGATGGCCTTTTTTATGGCTGGCTGGAGATCAATAGGGTATGGTACGGAGAAAAAAGGACTACTTTAAGCCGTGGGCTTCCTATCTAAACCAGCCAATAACGGGAAACACTTGAACGTCTACGAAGGTTTAACGAAATTCTTTTTGTCTGGATCAGTACAGTGTTCGTGGTGGATCTTCTGCAACTCTGTCAATCTTTTCGGATCTATTTATTCTTTCAAAAGATATCTTTATGCTATCTTACTCACCTACTAATCTTCCTGTATTGTATACCAAAGGGTTTCCACCCGTAAATAAATAAATAAATAAATCTCAAGTAAGTATGTGGTAATGTCCTTAAATCTTTGCACTCGAGAGGTGACCGTTAGTCGTTTAATGATACTAACTTCAAAAATTTTCAAATTCGAAATATTTACCATGATTCACGTATATTAAACTTTATTTAGTTTAGTTAAGTCGTATATTAAAATTTACATATATGACTATTTATCGTCCGGGTCTGAACTAAAGTCTGAAAATTTGCGAAACTATCGTATGCTAGGATTACGATGTCCCATGAGAGGGGACACCCGAGTGCAAAGGGTTAATATTGTAAGATGGTACGTTTGGTGTGTGTCTGGGTATGAATGTGTGTGTGAAGGGATCGATAAAGTGGGACTGAGTGTTTTATCTTTTGGGATCTCACTCGATCGAGAAATGAATGGGTCAAAAGCTGAGTAGTCAGCGTAGAACAAGGAGCTGTGTAGCTTACGAAGCATAAGCGTAGTTTGTTGTTTTCTGTTCGTTTGTGTCGTTTTAATTTGATCAAATACACGTATATTTATAGCTTTATTCGTTTTTCTATCCTTCCTTTTTTATTTTTTTATTTATAACCTTTCCTATAAGTATGCTTACTCGAATAATTCCGAGTCCAATGACTCGGAAGACCGTAAATACCCAAGAAGCTCGAGCGTGTCCATAGTTTAAGGCGCCATTAAAACAGAAATTGATATCTTAACGAGACGTAATCTGTTATCGTTTACGACCACAGATGCTGACACTATGCGGGAGATAGCCTCTTATCGAGCAACCGAGATAACGTAATGTATCGTTAATTTTGTTCTAAACGGGAACACGCGTTCTTAACGTTTACACGGTTCTAAGAAGACTTTCATCGTTCCACTAAATCACTATTTATACTTCTGTCTGCATACGTAATACTCGTGGAATATACGTGTAAGCTGACCCACTGTGATCCACGTTGTGAAAATGAAACACGGCTTCGCTAACTCAGATTGCCTGATCGTATTTAATTCCAGTTATCGTAACGATCTTTGTCTTTCGTATTATGATCATCAGGTTCTGTTGCTTCTTTAAGCTACGCTGTATTTGTATTTTAAAAATAAATAAATACTTTTTACCCGTTTCAATAATTTGTATTTATTTTTATGCGCTGTCTCTGAATTACTCGGTTGGAGGCACTTGGAAAACAATAACTCTGAACCTAAGGGGTTAAGAAACAATTGCTTCGCCTGAAACGTCTTGTCTACGATAAGCGACGTTATCGCGTTTTATTTCCTGCCTTAATTTTCTTCCCCAGGCTTCTGTTTTCTTTCTTAATCAACGGAACACGCAAGTGATATATCAATCACGTTAAATTTATGAAGACGTAATAAGAGCAAAATTCCCATAAATTTTTCTAAAATCCTAACAAAATAAAATAATAAAACGCTCGGAAGACCTACTTAGTTTTCGGTATCAAGGTAAATTATAATTCGCCCGAAAACTCACCCCAAGGGAATACGTAATGATCAAAGTCAGGCTCGATGAGTCGAGAAACAATTCCGACCAGCGAAACCGAAAGAAAAAACAAGAAGAAGACAAAAAAGAGCAGAGCAAAAAACTGTGCGATCCATGGGCTGACCAGAAGGAACGAAGGCGAAGGGAACGAGAGTAAAAAGGAGACATTGTTCCACGACAACCCGGTTGTCGGCCGGACCAAACAAACAATCTTTATCTCATTTATGGTCGTCCTTATCTCCGGCAGCCGACTCTTCTCTCCAGCTTTCCCGTGGCAGGTTCTGCCTTTTTCTCGCCCTCCGTACGTGAACAGATCCTTTGTGCTCCACCGCGTACTTTCTCACCGTGTTCACCGCGCGAGGTGGGGGGCGAGAACAGAAGAGAGAAACAGAGAGAGAGGGGAAAGAGAGAGAGAGAGGAGAAAAAATACAAAGAGGAAGGAGGTTAAAGAAATAAGAGACTCGGGGAGCAACGAATGAAACAGAAGAAAGAGGAGACGTCTGAAAGGGCGGCAAAGTGAGGGGTGGGGGGACGCAACGAGTCGTCTAGCCACGAAAATTTGAATAAATCCTGCAACGCGCCGCCGCCTCTGAATATCATTTTCGGCGCTCTCCACAAACTATCCCCGACTGGTTTTCCCCTTCCTCTCCCTCGAGGGTGAAACTGAAAATACCGCAGGACTTCGGACGCGCTTTTGTGACCCCCGCGATAACTCCTTGAGTAAGACCTCGATTCCAACTAAGCGCCCTAGATTCTTAAGATCTTTGCGATACGAACGTGTATAAAAACTGTTGGGAATAAGTTACGTGTTAATGAATAAACAAAAATTAATCTTCTATGCGCTGAAGAGGTTCTAGGAATGAGTGAAGTTCTTTACCATCACCACGCTATGTGTAAGAATTAGAAGACCCTAACGAACTGTGTCCTTCTTTATTCGTTCGAGTATTGCCTCTCGCTGTGTAGAAATCTTGTACAAAAGGATATACTGCCTTTTAGAAATAAAGTTTAGTGAAAATCTTATACAGAAGGTTGTCGTTATTTCTTCCTTTTTAACCCATAATCTCTAATAAAATCCACATTGCCAGTGCGAATAAAGTTCAATCACTTATTCGTATAGTTTGGTGTCAAATCTCTGCTTGTTTTTACTAAATAAACTAGAACGTTACAGTTCAGTTTCCAAAACTGCTTAAAATATTTAACGTCTTACTCTGCGTATACTACGGTGATACTCCAGAGTAACTTGTGGGGACACGGAAACTCTGCGGGTGTTCTAGGGGGCTGCATCAAGCACTTTACAACAGGGCCTGAGCATCGGCCCGTCATTAGGCCCAAACGGCCAGCCGATCGTCATACCACGGGTGTTTGATTGCAGCCTCATTAGAATCCGGAAAACACTCGCAGAGAGTCCCTTCCATGTCACCACATTTTCCCCTCCTCGACGCGTTCAGGGAATATAAAACTCAAAACTTCCCTGGGCGCGACATTCAGCTATATACAATCTATCAGCTACATACAATCTATCAGTTACACTCAATCTATCAGTTACATTCAATCCATCACAGTGTAATTATCACATACAAGCAAATAAACATAACTACAAACTATACTGTGTCAACTTCAGATGACTACCAGGTCCCCTTGTGATTCGATTCATCGACTTATGCCACTAGCTCTCAGACCTGAGACAAATGAAATCACGATCTCCTTTGAATTTCAGAATTTTCCCGTGACACTTTCGACGAACCGCGAAGCTGCCCCTCTTCCGTCGCCATCCGCCATGTTGTCGCTGTCGCGATAATAAACCGGGCAAAACGTTTTTATTATGAGTCACTCGTGGGAACCTTTGACATTATACGCCTTATGACGCGAAGCAACTTGCGTGTCTGTCGCGCTTCGTGTGCTTGGAAAACTGATCGATCCATATTAATAAGGGTCTATTTCTGAAACGAACCCCCCTTTTCTTTCTTTCACGCGGACGGGGAACTCGTACGAAGACGAAAGTAGAAGGCGGCGCGTGATGAACTCTGCAAAGCTTTATTTAGACTTGAATAGAGATCAGAGATTCGCGGTGATCGTGGAAAAAGATCTAGGCAGAGATTTCTGTTTAAGCGATTGAAGGCGTGTACAAATGAAAATGTTTCTAAGGTCTCGTAGAAGTTTTTTCTTGCGATCCTAGAAACGATATCGGGAAACATTTTTGCAGAAAACGAATAGGATAAGGGGATAAGATCGAAGTATACGTGATTCGAAACCGCAAAAGATGATTCTTAAACGTTCTCACCTTAACGTAGTTAATTGCAGAAAAAGAATTTTATATGAACGAAAGAATGATGGAAACAAAAATCTGAATCACGCGTTAAAGAAAAACCACAGATTACTTCGAAACTTCCTTCGAAACGATCTCAACAATCTTGAAAAGGAATCTTAACGTTACAGAATAGTTTCATTAAAGAAACAATACAAGCATATACGAAAATTACAAAAAATTAGATACCTCTACATAATCGTAGAATTTTAACTTTAACAGTCCTGCTGATCTTAAAGAAAAATATGTTAAAAAGCTCTTTTCCACGAAGTGAAAGGAAGCAGCGATAAGACGAAACACCAAACTCGTCTAACCGAATCTAAACATTCTTGAAATTGCTAGAAAAACCCCTGGAAATTTGATCGATCGTGAACGGTACACGGAAACCCTTTACCAGCGGACTGAAACGGTAGGAAAACCGAAGGGAATCTCGAATTCGCGCGGACGATTGCGATTCACCGCAAAGACAGCGGGCGAACGATGCGGTTTCCGGAAGGCGTTACGGAAGATCGTCCAGATTAGCCGAGGGATCGCGCGTGCGAAAGGAACACATGACGCTTTGTGCACGATCTCCTCTCTCTTCTAGGTGGTATATCCCTCCTCCTCTGGCTGTATCGTCCTTCCGAGGTTTTCGATACAGCCACCACCTGTTACGTAAATACAGGCACAGCCGACTCTCCCGGAGACGCGGCGGCCAATTGATTTACGTCGTAATGGACTGCTAGGACGAATCGCGGCCTTCTCCGTGAGAGAGAAAGAGAGAGGCCTTTCTACCTGGCAACCATTCAGCAAATCATCGACTTCGAAAGCCTCCTCCGTTCTACGTGTATTGGATTACTGCCGGTCTAATTCAATTCGATACTGCCTTTCGATTCGATCTCGACGAAAGTTACTTCTCGAGCCTCGTTGCAAGTGTATTTTCGTACCTTCTTCCGTTTTTTTTTTGTTTTCACGCTAAAATTGGGGCTTGAAATAAACTCTTACCGGGTTAACCGAAGGAAGTTATCTTTGAGATTGTACACGTGGAAACGCGATTGCGAGGAGTGATCGAAGAAGATTTCAGAGGTGCGAACGAAGAGTATTTGGATCGAATGACAGATTGTTTAAAGCGAGGCGTGGATGACAAACGCTTGAGATGCGAGAGACTAAGGAATTTTGGATGAACGTGAACCGAATGTGCGGAGTGAAACAGTTTGAAAGTTTATACAAATGTGTTTATTTTTAAATTGCTCAATAAACGTTATTTATTTAGCAAAACTGTGTGTTTCTCTTCTCGAACCCCTAAACCGCATCCACATAAGGTCTAATAAAGATAAACCCTTTTACAAACAAAAAAAGATCTAAGAAAAGAATTATGCTTCCAACACTGAAGACGCTAAGAAAAGAACGATTACTCGTGCGAAAGATAATCTCTCTCGTTCACCCGTGACAACGCGAACCCTAACTCAGCCAACAAGATTATACCACACTAGAAGCCGGCAAACAGTGTCAATCTTGTTTGAAACGAATCTACGACTCGGCGTGCGTGCGGATATATCCGTTTATCCGAACGGCTGTTCCCCGCGTAGTCGTTTCAACCCTCGTCGTGACAAACCGAGCAAAGCGAACGGAAAACGAAAAGCGTGAAAAAACAAATACAAAAAACAAAAACAAAAAAAACTCGCCCCGAAGAGGAGCAACGTCGTGTAAAAATCGATAACAAAATCCACAGTTATCGGTCTACGATCACCGGGTAATCGGTTTAAATCGTCGGCGTAGCGCACCGGGGCGAACACGTTAAGCCGGTCTCTGCCGGTGTTGCAACAAGATACGCACGAATCGAACAACGCGACGTGCGGCACGTAGGATGGTGGTCCCAGCGTGGAAAAGTTTACTTTATATATTCAACCCTATGCAAATGAGAAGCGATCGTTCCAGCGGCGCTCGTAACGCGGCGAACACGGGCCGATCGTGGGTGCGCGTGTAAAATCGAGCAAGAAAGCACGCGCCCTCTTCTGGGTTCTCGTGTTTCTTTGCTCAGAAGGGTTCTTCGAGCCCCCATGCGGCGCTGTCACGCGATAACAGACCCGATTGCCCGGTTCACCGATTACCCGGCTGCTGCACGAAGCAAACGCACTGTGCAGAACTGGAAAGAAGTTCCTGGACAGAGGCGTGGAGTCGAGAGAAACGGTGAACCACCGCCAACGTGTATGGTTCACCCGACGCACTTTTCACGGGTTTAACACTATTCCTACCACGACCGGTCAAATGACCGTTTTTAAAATTTCGATTAGAATTTCATAGATACAATGCAATTGAATCGCCTTTAAATTTTAAACTTCTCCTCAAATATACGTATAATACATTTTTCAATATTCACTTCTTTTTTCTGTAAGACTACCTGCACCGGGCACAGGCGAAAATGGGACACCGGAGTACAGGACGACAGGCAGCGGGTGGTCGCCGACAATGTTAGGGCCGTGGCATCGGCTATTACGATATTTATGACTAGTTGTCTGGTGTGTGTCTGGTTAGAAATGTTGTAAACTGTACGAATGAAACCCGAAGACGCTACGGGACGGTTTGTGTTTGGAAGGACACTTAGCCGTCGGGCGCCGAGGGATAAATTGTTATAGAATGGGTGGGAAAGTTAGGAAAGGCAGGCGACGCGACATTGCGTCGCCAAAAAGATAGGGCCTCTAGCGGAAGGGACCTGATCACGGAGTGGGGAGGGCTATGTTGCCCTCGGAGAGGATGACCGTCGTCGACGGTCCCGGCACTTCTATGCTAGCCGTCCGAACAGCAAGTCGTGACCTAGTTTTTAGTTTATTGAGTTTTCTTACATTTCATTGTTTATTTTCTGAGAAAAATTTGTAGTCTGTCTTACGTGGGAATGTCGCGGTAGGAATAGGTGTACGTGAAGTGTCGGTAGGAATAGTGTTAATCGTCACTGAGTTAGACCAGATGCAGACGAGCGATTTTTTGATGCACGTTCGTGTGGTGATATGGTTATCATAGAGTATGGGATATGAGAAAGAACGTTCGTATGGAAGGATGAGTGTAGCGAGTGCGTATGATAAACTATGTAAGTAGACATTAAGGTTCGTGTTGCGGAGCGAGTGTACCGAAGTGTGATCTAGGTGATTTGTATATGTATGGTATAGATACGAAGAGCTGCGAGAGGGTGAAACGGATAAAAAGATAGGCAATGCGATAACAGCAATCATAGGGACGAGAGATATAGATATAGCGATAGCGAGAGAGGGAGTGTGCGTGTGTCGCAGAACAAAGCGATCTTCAGTGTGATTAATATTTGTATTATATTTCGTTGTTTTATTGTGTTAACAGTTGTTGTTTAAATAAATTGCAAACGTAAATAATATACTTCAGCGAATACGAATTAAATACTGTTTTGCATAAAGAGTACTTTTATTTATTTACTAGAGCGATATGATAGGGTTCGGGTGTGAATAAAGTAAAGTGAAGTGATTAGAATATTAATATACATATTTAAAATAGTTTAATAATAACAACTTAAATGACTTTTCACTCAAAATTCCTCAGTCCGCTCAGGCTCATCTTTCGCGCATTAGAAACACTCGAGTCCGAACATTCTACGTTTACACGGCTATCGTTCGACTCAACCATGTTAGAGTGTAACGATGATCCTAGGCGAGCACAGCATCGGGGGCCGTTGCCTCTTGGACCGAAGTCTCCGCGGAGGGGGCACTCGGGATACCGGCGACCAATTTTTCTTTTTACCCTCAGTCTTTTCGTATAGTTACCGTGGGTGAAGTCTTAGAGAATGTTTGATATAATTAACCCTTTGACTGCTACGGGCGCATATATGCGCCCAGCGAAAACTGTCGCTGTAGCCTATGGGCGCACATTTGCGCCCAGCACAAGCCGTCGATATAGACTATGGGCGCACATGTACGCTCGGCGACGGCTTTGTTCATTTACTGCTGTCTTACTGAATTTCTCAAGAAATTATTTTATCATATCCGTGTAACACTCAGAAACAACATACCTTGTTGCTTATCAACAAGAAAAATCTCGTTTATTTCGTCAGTTTTCCCTATATCTTAAATTCGTTTCATCTGTTCATCTGCCATTTGACAAAAGTTATGTATGGTTTGGAGTTCGTTTTGTACATTTCATTTTATATATTTTATAATACATTATAATTATCAAATTATGGCGTTTTAAAACTTTACCCTTGACGAATAAATAATATATATTGAAGATAAAAAATATTTAAAAAATTGAAAAATATTAATTTTGGAGTGGATAAAGTAACAGTAATTTGATTCTGTACAATATTACAATTGAATACACCGCCGAACAGATTCAGATTGCGTGAAAAAGTATTCAGTCCCCAGCGATAGTTAGTGCCGGCTGCACGTCGTCGACGCGAAGCGTTTCGGCTCAGAGTCTTCAGCAGTCAAAGGGTTAACATTACACTTTTTCTACAACAAACCACTCTTCACATTTTCCTAAACTCGCATCCGCTCGATCGGATTCCTACAAGAGCTACCAGCGAAGTATCCCCTCCTGTCCGTGGACCATTCGGATATCCAATTTATCAATAACGCGCAGCGCGTAACAGCGAATACGGGGATCTTACGTCAATGCTTTTAGATTCGTCGAATCGCTCGTTTCGCATTATCTCGTTCGGCCTCGATACGTGTCCGTTCGCTCTCTTTACCGCCACCAGATCCGATTAACTAAATGTGACCCACGCTCCACCGATAACACGTTGCGACCGAAAACGTGCGCGAGATGAAGCGGACTCGTTCAACTGTGACCAATCAGACCCGCATTCCTTTCGAAACACTTTTTTTTTTTTTTTCTACCAGCTCCGCACGCGGTACGCGTTCTTGAATGCAAATCGACATCGATGGACGCGAAACAGTACCCGGGACCGTTATCGTAGGACGGCCGCGGCCGGAGGACTCGATGAAGAGGAAAATCCATTTACGACTTATGCTCGCGACTCGTGTACTCTACTACTTCAGAGCTCGAGCTTTGATCGCGCGCGCGCGCCTCTTCAACCACGCGCCGCGATTCCGCCTTTTATTATTGAATTCGCTTCTCCTAGGGTACCCTTTGCTTCGTTTGCACTCGAGTCGCGGTAAATGGCGTGCAAATCGAAGGAGGGCTGAAAATAAGTTCCTCGAACAACGCGATGTTTTGTTCGAAGTTTGCTTTTAAAGTAAATAGGACGTCGATTATCCGAACGTGGCCTAAACAAATATACATCAAAGCATGTTTTCCTGGAGTTTATTTCGTGCACCAAAATTTGGAAAATCTCACAGGAATTTGCATAAAAATCCACTAGTTTCGCGGTTCGTAACAACAAACACATTAACGCTAGGTTTACGGTACCCGTCAATTTGACGGGTTTTGGACTTCGTGAGTAAAATTTGCAAAAATAATTCATATTATTCCTAGCAATTTTTGCTGAGTTTTATCGATGGAGCGATACAAATATACCCAAATCTATTTCCTCCTAAGTTCTGCAATTTCAAATTCTTTTTGGTGTATACCTATTCCTTAGCATATGAATATTAGAAATAATTATACAAGAAATGTCCGTAAATATAGCGTTAAAGTCTCGCATAAGTGACACAGAAACCGTCACGAACGTATTACCAAGAAAATTGACAAGAAAAACGAAAAAGAAAAAAAGATCACTCACCGTTAAGATGCACTTGTGACTCGGAGAGATGTACTCCAATCCCCGGTGTCCCTCGCCACTGAAGCACTTCTGTATATTGGTCATAAACTTCCTCCTGATGGCCTTCAACGAGTACACACAAAGAGCGGAATGCGGCTTGGGTACGTCGCTGTTGGTGCCGTTGCTCTCGGCGAAAACCGCGAACAACACGTCGTCCTGCGCGGTGATACCCAAATCTCCGGCGAGAACCGAGCCGGCCTTCCCCACGTACGCCGCCTGGACCAGATTGTAATACGTGCCGTCGTTGGTGCAGTTGATCGGTATCTCCGTGTACGAGTAGTAATGTTGGTCGTCGTGGCAGACTCGCACCAGCTTCGATATGAATATCGGTGTCTCGGTGTTCTTCATCTGCGTGGTCATGAAATAGCTGAAGCCCCCGCTGCTGAACCCGTACACGTAGTTGATAGGATATCTCTCGCGCGACAGCGAGTTTACGTACATCCTGGTCCCGGTGGTGACCGCGGCCTCCGCGATGTTCAGCATCTTGTCCTTGTCCAAGGATCTAGAGCTAACGGCGGGTACCTCGGATCGGTAGGGCGAGTTCCCGGTGAACGTGACGCCGACGTACATCACCTGAGAGACGGGCGGATTCGGCGGGCCAGGCGCGATGAACGCGACCGTGGAGGCGGTAGCGTTGTTGGCCACCACCGCCTCCTTCACCTCCTGCACCACGTCCGAGATATTGTGAAGATTTCGCACCGTGCAGGTGCCCTGCGACAGGCTCCCGCAAAGGATCAGCCTGGTGGTCGTGTAGTCGATCACCAACGCCTTGTTCACGTTGTCGACCAGCCGCGTTGGCGTTTCACGGGGGCAGTCGATCATCGAGCAAGCGGTCGAGTCGCCTTTCGGCCCGGTCACTTCCTTCACGACCAGGTTCAGGTCCGGCGAGAGCTGATAAAGCCGGTTCACCGCGCCCACGTACACGCGGCCGGTGTTCTTGTCCACGACCAGATGGTTCATGCGTTTCACCTCCGGATCGGTGAACCTTTGTACTATGTCGGCCGACGTCGAGCGGACCGGCAGCCGGGGAGACAACAGCACCAGGATCGACAGGAGCAGACGAAGTTGCTGTTGATGCGACAGCATCGACCCCATCCTCGCCGCCAGCGACGCCTCGCCGCTGCTGCCCGGGAAGACTAGCATTTTTTCTTTTCTTTTATATATACTATCCTACTACTCGCTACTGCTACGCGGGACACGACCTGTCGCGGCTTCCGCGTTCGCTGCGCCCGGGAATCCTCGCGGAGGTGTCTTCCTCGAGCCTCGCCCAGACCTGCGACAAACAAAATCGGAGAAAACGTTCATTGGCCGTGCGCTTCGATGTTCTGGATCATCTACGGGAAGGGGCGTTTGTATAAGTAACAGACTGCGTTCGCGTTCTGTTCCATTTGCGACTTAGCATACGGGACGGCGGGTTAGAGGGGATGGGGAAAGGTAGGGTACCACCGATCGGAAGTTTTAGTGCCTCTGTACCATTTGCATTTTATGGAGCGGCGGGAAATGGAGCGTGGAACGGTTCGGTCGTTCCTTAAAGTTTACACTGTAGACGCGAAAAAGAAGGGTGGAGGAGAATGTTACCCCGACGGGGAGGGGGCGAGCGGGGACCAGCCGCGTGGCATTAATTTTCGCGCGGACAGAGAGCGTAAAGTTTAGGTATTTCTTCCTCGTTATCGCGTAAGCACGCGGCCGTGTATTTTAATTGAACGGAATAACGACTTCTCGTTCGCCGTTCGTACGTTTCCTCTGTGTAAAAACAGTTAGTTCGCGGCGTTTTGAACGACCGAGCTGTAAAACGAATAGCGTTCGTTTTATGCAGAGTCGAGGAACCGTTCAACGCGTATAAAGACGTTCTTAAGCAAGCGAGACAGTGGTCTTAAATCAAAAGCGGACCTGGCATTTTCGCGGGCCACGGACGACGTTTAGCGTGACTATACGCGGCTGTTTTACATTAATTGCGGGTTAACACCATACCAACGACACTCGGGCCACGGAACACCTTCTACCTGGGAATAATTGCTTCGATTATCTCTTCAAACTCGAGGCGAATCAAGCGTGTACGCCTGCACGCGAAGACGGTTTGTCGTTACGTGCAAGCATAACCAGCGCTATTATCCAACCAATAAATCGTTATAAATGTGTGCATATGTAACGTGTCATAAAAGTATATGAACGGACGAATAGTTACGGTCTTCGAATTTCGTTCAACCCCACCATCTTTTAATTTCATCGAGAACGACTTTTATGCACGGATAGATAGTTCGCGATAAACGTTGGCATTTATTGGCCTCGTCGCAATCGGGTATAGATGTTACCATTACGAGCACCTTCGTAAGTAACCATGAAATATTTTTCGATAAAAATGTGCAATACGCAAAAGAAATGTTCCATTTCTACATAAAAATTAATGTCACACTTATTTTGCAAGCAATATATTATGCTTCAGTCGAAGTCTTATAGACTTCGCGTGCATAGTTAAAGATTCGTTTGAAAAAAAAACCGTTACACAGCGAGAAATTGAAAATGTAAAATAGATACATCGACGACTCCTTCAGTTTCTTCTTAAAATTTACAAAATTATTTTATTATTAGAAAATTCGTTTGAATAGAGGATAGCCTAAAGAGATAGCTCAAAATTGAAATGAAAATGTTTCTGACATAATCACAGTCGCGAAAGCGCGCAGAAAATAACGTTCCACCACACAAGGGAAGTGTTATCCGTGAATAATTACTGACGCGATCGATAAAGTTTTGCCTCTCGAAAGTTCAAACGGTACTTCTTAAGATCCTACGTAGATGAGCGGCTTTTTACCGCGATCGTACACGATTCTTTGTTCTTCTAATTGAAAACAATGTCGACAGCTGTACTGTTCTGCGACCAAAAAGTCACTCGTCCGAGTCGAGCTTAAAACTTGCCGAACGTGAAAGAAACGGCACGAAGCTGAGAACACCGGTGCAAAACGGTACGAAGACAGAAAAAGAAGAGGGAAAGTGAACGAGAAGGGGAGGGAGACAGCGTCTGACAATTTATCGACGAGGGAAACCAGGTGCCTTTGAATCGGAACCCCCTAACGCATGCTCCTCTTAACGAAATGAAACGGCTGACTTTGTGCAGAACGCGCGAAACTGCGTGAGAAAGAGGAGAAATTCGACCGGGCAAGGGAACGAAAGAGTGGATGCAGAATCGGACGGTGAAAGAAAAAGGTGTGTTTCCTTTCTCCCCCCCGACTCTCGTTCCTCCGTTCTTTCCCTGACTATCGTTCCTTCTTTCCTTTCTTGACTCTCGTTCCTTCTTTCTCTCCCCTGCTCTCGTTTCTCCTTTCTCTCCTCGATTCTCCGTTCTTTCTTTCTTTTCTGGACTCTCGTTCCTACATTCTTTCTCCAACTCTTGTTCCTCCATTCTTTCCCTGACTCTCGTTCCTTCTTTCTTTCCCTAATTCTCCTTCCCCCTTTCTCTCCCCAACTCTCATTCCTTCTTTCTCTCCCCTGCTCTCGTTTCTCCTTTCTCTCCTCGATTCTCCGTTCTTTCTTTCTTTTCCCGACTCTCGTTTCTCCTTTCTTTCCCCAACTCTCCGTTCCTCCTTTCTTTCCCCGACTCTTGTTCTTCCATTTTTTCTCCAACTCTCGTTCCTTCTTTCTCTCCCCGATTCTCCGTTCCTTCTTTCTTTCCCCAACTCTCCGTTCTTCCTCTTTTCCCTCAACTCTCGTTCCTTCTTTCTTTCATCAACTCTCCGTTCCTCCTTTTTTCCCTCAACTCTCGTTCCTTCTTTCTTTCCCTAACTCACGTTCCTCCTTATCACGGGGAACGAGGGTGTAGAACGCGTTCAAATGCAACAAAAACTTTTCTTATTTTCCGAACACCCATCTCGGACCCTGCCGAGGCCTCCCTTCGACGCTCAGCAACGCGTCAATTCCAGCGGTACATTGGGGGACCCTTGAAGGAAGCGAAAGTCCGTATCGGAACCCTCTTCCGCGTTTTTCTTTATTTGCGCCTCCACAGTTTACCGTGTAACCGTAATCGATGACGTCGTGGAAATAATTTGTGTTTATGGCGCGGAGATCACACCGTCGAATGGCGTTTGTTGGCTGCTAAGGGACGTTTCAGGTATAAACGAGTCATCGATTGCACGATGACGAATCGCGTAACGTTAAATCGAGAAGCTTCCCGGAAAGAGAGATAAGCGGGCGTTAAATGCGTTCTATGAATATGGCGGTGATAGCAAACAAACGACGTTTCTGCTATCGAGATACGATTCAGACAGACAACTGCACGGTTTCAACTTTGTTATGTTACGTAAGTAAGTGTTTCACTTCTAAAATTAGTACTGTCCATCGGAAATTCCCGATGTAGTTCGTACTTGATAAGAAATTGTGTTACTAACACCGAATTATGCAGTTTGCGTTTTGTTTCGTGAGAAATGTATTCGCGTCGCGTATCGATAGCCCATAATAATGGACGAAAGTAAACGTTTTTGGTCATTGGACAAAGGGATGTTCTTTATTACAATATATCTCCTATTCAAATACAGAATAAAATGCTAACTTTAAAATGCTACCTTTTCCTTATTAATTGCTCCAATGCACCACTACTTCTCTAACTTCAAACACTACTAGTCTACATAAAGTCTAACAATACTAACGCTCTTGTGTATTGCATTCTCTAATCAAAGAACGCGTTAAAAACAATCAAGGAAACACACTGTATCCATAAAATATTTAACCTGCAACCTTTGTCTTAATTAATTTACACCAAAAAATTTTGCTCGCTAATATTGCAATTAAAAGGAGAATACATTTCTCAGGCAATTCACGCTACTGAATTTTATTTTCCAACGCTATAATTGTGAAAGAGAATTTCAAAAACTTATGCTCGATAATTCTCTACAACCACAATATCCCCGACTATTGTTCAACGACGCTAACAGCCTAATAAAAATTGCAAACGCTGAACCTTAACGATTGAAACATTCCACCGCAACACTTTCTATATATGAAAACATTCAAAGCAAACTTGAACCACCATTCCGTTCACTCAATAACATCCTTTTCGCGCTAGGACGAGGGCAAAAGCGCGAGGTTTCGTGGCTCGCACGCAGAGAACACGCAACGATCGAGGAGCGGGTATCCGACAAGCAGATAACTATCGAGATATCCAGGAACGCGCGATTCCGCGTAGAAAAAGGGAAGCCAGGAAGGTTGCACCAAGTATGTACAGTAACGGACAAAAGTTTTACACGGGAGGAGAATGTAGAACGTAGTTCTGTGATCTGCAAATATTCTCAGTATATTTATTTTTATCGTTATTATTGTAGCATCGTGGTTTTAAGGACCAGAAAAATGAAAGCGTGGATCGACTAGACGAAATCCAGACCCATCGAAAAAAAACCGTTGGCGACGAACAATTCATCGTCGGCAATGTTTAACTAGCGCGGGGTGGGAAAAGGGAAGGCTTATAAGGGTTTTCTCGATGGGGAAAAAAATTCAGTGTTCAATAGAAAACTGAGTTGTGGAGTTGTATAAAAAGCTAAGAGTTAAACATAGAGTTGCGTGGCAGAGTTGGGTCAGGAATTACTGTGTACTGTATACTTCTACTATCAATCATATTAATAATAATAGTAATAATTTTAAGACCTTTTTCGACATTATGGTAGAGCAATTTATTGATTAACACTTTTGTTATCAATCATATTAATAATAATAATAATTTTAAGACCTTTTTCTACGTTATGGTAGAGCAATTTATTGATAAGCACTTCTGCTATGAATCATATTGATAATAATAACAATTTTAAGACCTTTTTCGACATTATGGTAGAGCAATTTATTGATAAGCACTTCTACTATCAATCATATTAATAATAATAATAATAATTTTAAGACCTTTTTCGACATTATGGTAGAGCAATTTATTGATAAGCACTTCTGCTATGAATCATATTGATAATAATAATAATTTTAAAACCTTTTTCGACATTATGGTAGAGCAATTTATTGATTAGCACTTCTGCTATGAATCATATTGATAATAATAATAATTTTAAGACCTTTTTCGACATTATGGTAGAGCAATTTATTGATTAGCACAGAATGCAAACTTTGTTTATCATGCTATTCCTTATAAACTACTTAGTTTAATTTCGATGACTCTTCGGTTTTAAACTTTTGTTCGCTACTGTATATGCGTGCACGAGCAGCGTGTTTCGAGGGGCGCGCGCGCAAGAAAGATCGAAAGGAAAGATGCTCGAACCACGGTGTTTCTTCTCTCTTTCTGTTGCTATCTGATGAGCGCACGCGTGCCTTTCCCCAGGTGAATTCCCATTGTGACCGAACGCAACACACCCACCTCATCTATGTAGGTTAATACGATAATTAACGATCGTCTTAATTGACGACAGCCTCCGGCCAGGAGTCAAGAACCAAAATGGCGCGTTTATTCAATTTTCTGGCGATCACATTGTTTCGGGTGCTTTATTTTCATTCGTATAAACTTAGCCCTTAGATAAGAGAGGGAATAGTTGAAACTCTCTACCTCAAAAACTTTAATTACCATCTATGAACTACGCCAGTGTTTTACATTGTGTACGTGCTAAGTATTTGGATATTTCTGTGATGAAATAAGCTTGAAATATTGTGTAGAAAATCAAAGCGATTGAAATACAGTAGCGGACACAAGTTTAAGACCAAATAGTCAACGAAATTAAACTGACTAATTTCTAAGGAATAGCATGATAAACAAAATTTGCATTCTGTGCTAATCAATAATTAGTGTTCTAGTATGCTAACAATAAAAATGAATGTACAAGCAATACTCGCAGACGATAAATAAAACTATGTTCTACATTGTCCTCTCGTCTTAAATTTTTGTCCGCTACTGTAAATGTGAGGGAAACTAATTAAAGGTAAAAAAATGAAAGAAATATGAATTTCTTTTCATTATCATCGTATTACTAACATTAATTAATGTTTACCAAGCTTTCTTTTATTCAATTTATCGAATCTGATTCAACTTTCTTCTAGATATTTTGTACATATAAAAATCTGTAAATATAAGAAGCATATAGGTAGTAGTGTAGGCATGCGATTGATTAAAATATCATTTCAGGAAAACGAAGGATGTGTTTGGGCCAATAAAAGGTGCAAATGAAGAGCATCCGTGACCATTTTACGATCAAAACACGAGAGTTAATCCGTTTGCAGTCTAACATTCCTACAATATTACCAACCTAACTGGAAACACGACAGAGAGATCACGCTGCGGCCCACCCACCGTAGGGACCACCTCTCCGGGCTGGGAAAATCAAACAACCGTGAAACGACACTTTAATTAGCGTGTTTACCGGAGAACCGACCGGCCAAGGGACAGAAAAGTTTCACGGTTTAATCCGGAAACGAGAAATAGGCGCCCGGCGTTGATGCCAACTGGAATTTCTTCCTTGAATCTTGAGCAAATGGTTCGCAGGAATTTTTGTAATTTTAAAAAACACCGAACGACTCAATAATAGCTGATGAGCGTTCTGTAGAGATATTGCTAAAATAATAAAACATAATAAACAAATATGCACGTATGTATCATGATATATTAGCATACGAGGTATTAAAATATCGAATCGCTAAAGTACGTTACAAAAATTAACGCATTAGCGATGACCGTACAAGTTCGGTTTTAATTTCTGCGAAACCACGGAACGAATATTTCGAGAAGCGATAACGGAAGGCTTGATAACGCAAAATTTACGGTATCCGCCTGTAACTTACACAACGCCACGGTGAAAACAGAGGGACAAAGTAGAATTGCCCGGTATATAGGAGCCGGTAATAAATCCCATTCCCCACCAATTAGCAATGCGTTGGAATTTCTATTTCGAGTTTCCCGTTCTATTTTTAATTAAGCCCTAAAGAATAACGGTGACCACGAATGGCCATTATTTTCACAAATACTCGGACCATTAGCGATCGAGAAAAAGTTCCCTGGATTAATTGTGTCCAGCCGGAAATACTAGGTAGGAAGAAAAAGTGTCTGTGTGGGTGTGCGTATATGTGTGTGTATGCACGTGAGAGACACAGAGAAAAAGAGAAAGAGACACACGCACACACCTATATACGGATGGGACGTCGATTCGACGTATCCACGGTCGATTCGAACGCGAAGTAATTTCTGCATCGTATGCAAGCCGAAAGCCTCCGAGGCAGAAATGGCCGCGCGTTAATTTTAATTACAAAGCGCGCGCTTTAATATGCACATTTATTTTAATGGAAAACCGACGGGGCTTCCGTGCGATGCACTCGATAGCACTTCCTACGTTCCTGCCCATATTTCATCATTTCCACGGAAACACGACGAAGGGGCGGGAGTGGAGGGGACGGTTCTCTACTTTTATTTACTTCGCCTCGGTTGTTTCCGCGCATGTACGTGTGCGGATCGCGTGATTTTCGCCTGATTTTCACGTGATCCTGTCAGCGAGCGGGATGTTTCGCTGGAAACATCGGTGACCCACTATTTCCGGTACGCGTGCGACTATGCACGCGTTCTTTATGCGTTTCAACGCGTTCAACGCGGATGATGTCGCGTGACATCGTGAAGACCAAGTCGTCGCGAAATGATCGTGTTGCTGGTATAGTTGAAAGATAATACTAGAGCAAGAATGGCAAGCAGGATTTGATCAATGTATTAGAATAAAATACAATTTAACACTTTACCGACCGGAAGCCTATTAACCCCTTGCACTATTCGGAACCTCGGAAAAAGTCAGGTCAAACGCGGCTGCCTCAATTATCGCGGTGGAGCGTGCGTGCCGAAACTTGAGACCCATCTTATCCACGCGATGGAACTCTTGTGAAATTCAAATGAATTTGAATCAAAAACTTGTATACATACTTTAATTATCATATAAGATTAGAACAAATTCTGAATAAGTAATAATAATATAATTAATTAATAACGAAATAAAAATATGTAAAAGCAAATCCGTGGTAATAGTATTTGAACTCAAATAAGTTTTCTGATTATCTCACTAATAGCAAACCTAAAACTGAAAGACACAATATAAATAAACGATTAAATATCAACTTTGCCCGAAATTAAGACCACGAGTCAGACTCGTGATATTCATGTTCGGCCTGAAATGTCGAGTACGAGTCAAGCTCGTGATATTCATATTTGGTCTGGAACTGAACAACGAGTCTGACTCGTGACATCCATGTTTGGCCTAAAATTTTCATCACGAGTCAGACTCGTCAAAATAGTGCAAGGGGTTAATCGACTTTTACATGCTTACAATTAGTCTGTAAATTTTGTAATGTTTCCTTACATGAAGGTGACTGTTTCGAGCAATATCGTAGGTATACCGTAAAGAGACATTAAACTATCAGTTATGTAAAGAAAATCATTGTAATCAATTCATTAGCAATGCATTTGCGCTAAAATAAGCCTATTGGGAGTACGTATGCAATAAGTTATGCGGTTGGTAAAGTATTAAATTAGTACATAGTCTTACGCGGTAACACTCCGCCTGCGGTCCCTGGGTCTTTCGTAACCCATGCTGAGAGTTCCTTGAAAGCGATAACACATACAACGATGGGCGCGTTTTTATTCACGTTATTATTATTTGTTCCTATACGATCCTATGTCTTCCTATGAATTGGGTGATTGACACTGTATACTTTATCGATGAGGACCTCGGTCTCGAGCGATCGTCATTTGGGTAGCGTAGCATTGGTGAGCCGCATGGACGGCTCTAAATATGTATTAGTGAAATATCCGTGAGGGTCTCGAAAGACCCATGGCCAGGCTGCCAAGCTTCAGTAGTCGGAGGGTTAACATACGATCCGATTAGTTCATATTATTATTTTCGATTAATAGTGAAAATACTCGTGTCTTATTTTTAGAATAGTGTTAGGAAAAGAGGGTTTACAGAAACTACAACCAATCAGACCTACTTGCAACTACTCCTTTCTGCACTCCTTTCGCCGACCAACTTTTCGCGAACGCACAACACTTACGCGTGTATTGTCAGAGACTGACGGAAAAACCACGAATGAAGCATCGAAAAGTAATTTCAAAGCGTCGACGATCGTGTATTCGCGACCGATCAAGAATCGTCGAACAGCACTGACCTACTGCTTTAGCGATAACTGCTTTTATGCTGTGACTCTGATTTAAATGTAACTCGTTTCTCTTTTTTAAACGATGTCATGTTCTACAGATAAAAAGGTTAAACTTTTTGTTCGTTGGATCGACACGCGTGTTCCTATAAAGCAATCGGTGAAGCGATACGCAATCCGTGAACGCTGCATCAAGGCAAATTTTTAACGCGCTCCAAATCCCGGCGGAAAGATAAACTTTTCTGTGCCGCGTTATATAAATTCGAGCAACGCATTTGCACATTCAATAAATCGTGTTTACAATATCGCTAACTGGCCGTTTGATCGATTATTTTCACCGTATGCCTTTTACCGTTGAACGAAGACTCCGATTAAACGGTTTCACCAATTTTTTTTCGCGCCTTAACGAAGAATTTTGCATTGGGTTAACAGGTTCGGGTAAAATGGCATAAACTATTCGCCCGACTCGTTTCATTGCGCATCAATTTCAAATTAAGACACGGTATTCTAATTTAGGTATTCAGATAATTTAGGTATTCTCAAATCTATATTAACACTAGAACTACCAGACCAGTCAAAATGACCAGTTGGTGATTACTCATAGCAGCCTTATAAATTCACAGTTGTAAAGCTTCTAAAATTTACTATGATTTTCTACAAAAGGTATGAATAAAGATTTGTTTTCTAAGCATTCAGTATTTTTTCATGTAATCGTCAATTTGATTTTTTCCATGCAAATAAGTACACTTTAATCGCCGGTAGTTCTAGTGTTAATGGAAGACTAAATCGCTAACTTTTCGACAACAATAGTATAGGAAAGGTTATAAATGAAAAGAGGAAAAGAAAGAAAAGTGAATAAAATAATAAATATACGTGTATTTAATAAAACTAAAACGACACAAACGAACACAAAATAACAAACTACGCTTATGCTTCGCAAACTACGCCTATGCTTCGTAAACTACACAGTTCTTTGCTCTACGCTGGCTACTTAGCTTCTCACTTCACCGTCCAATACTTTCTGCCTTCACGCTCGCATTTTCCCCGTCATATATTCTTCCAAACACTCGTTTCCTTTCATTCTAATTGTCAACCTTTCTCGCTCTACGCATTCGGTCACGACTACCCAGAATTTCTCAGTCGCAACGTTTTCTCAAGTTCTCATCTTTCACGCCTTAGAAACATTCGAGCCCAAACATTCTGCGTTCGCACGACAATCGTCCAACTCAAGTACTCTTCCGACTTTTCCAGCCTCGCATCAGCTCGATCGCATTCCTACAATAAGCAATAATTTGCATAACTACCCGTTAAATTCGGCATCGAATGAAATTTTTGTCACGCCAAACCGACAAAGAATTAATATTAACGTTAGAATTGACAAAATGAACGGAACGACTAATTCATAGCATTTCCCAGAAACTTTGCACGTCTATCGTGCACATTTCAAAACTTACTACGAATTTCTGTGAAAAACAACCATAAATTAAGATTCGTTTCTCTTGCATTAGGTATCTTTCTCGAGTCACTTTCAATTTAATCCTTTTGACGCAAACGAGCATAACCCTTACTTCTGTCGCCAATAATTCTAGCGTTAATCCAACGCGTTCGGACACACGTTTCTCAGGTTTCGCTGAATTTTCTTTGATCTCGTTCCACGGGAATTCGGATCGGCCGGAATTAGACACGGTGAAACACGGCAAGGCCGATCTCCATTAAGGCCACACCGCTTGAACGTCGAACGAAACTGCACGGTTCAACGAACCCTTCTACGTGAAATCAAGGTCGTTCCTCGAGGAGATTCGATCCTGAAACCGGGCCAGAACGTTGGCTTCGATCCCTCGATTGCTCGTTACCGGGAGCCGAGCGTCGGCCAGAGATGCCGAGCCCCTGGAAACGAGATCGTGCTGCAGAAATTTTTAAATCAAACGCGCCTTTGACGAGGTTCGATTTCAAGAAACGATGAAATCCCGGAAACGGAATTTCTTTCGTTTACTCGTTTCCCGTCTGTTCGTACAGCCTCGCCAGCTTATTACTTATTACCATGCTGCGAATACTTATGCCAATTCGTGTTTTTAGACAACTGATACAGTTTGATCGACGAAACGATTCACTGTTAACGTGTAACGTGTACAATTAAAGATAGAGTGTTGCAAACAACAGATTTTTAAGCGTATTTTCGTATTCATACGTTATCAAATTTGCCGATTACAGCAGAGCGTAACTTTGGTTACGTTTAACACTAGGTTTATGGGATCCATTGATTTCACAAGTTTTGGACTTCATGAATAAAATTTGCAAAAATAATTACTATTATTACTAGCAATTTTTGCTAAGTCTTATCGATGAAGATATACTGTTGGTGAAAAAGAGAGAAAGAAGGAAAAAGGTGGATACGCATTATGCACAGCCAATGGCGTAAGGCTGTGAGGACGCGGCGTAATGCTCCGAGCCGTTTGTCTTTTGTTTAGTAGTACTTCCTCCTTCTAATTGTGAGAATAACAGCAACGGTGTAATTGTGGTTGAGTCTGGTAGATTTATTGGGTTGGCAACTAAGTGATTGCGGATTTTAAATAAGAATGAAAATTCAAAACTTTTACTTCAAAATATGAATTTACTAAATCAGGTATTGTCCGTTTTTGTTGATGACCTTTTGCCATCTTTCAGACAGTGTCATAATTCCATGTTTACAAAACTTCTAATTTTTATCAGCAAAAAACTGAATTAAATGAGATTTTATAGAATCATCAGTGCCATTAAAAATTTTATCACTTAAGTATCTATTCATGGAACGAAATAAATAAATAAAGCCATTCTTTCAAGGCTTCATTCCATAACTTCTTGTATGTTTGCGATAGGTTCCTGCCTTTTCGGAAATAATACAATAAAATATGTTTGAAATGCGCGTTTTATTCTTCAACTTTAAATTCGGATAAAAACGAAACTAAATAAATAAATAATCGATAAAATTTTCTTACTAATTAAAGGTGAAAGTTCGAACAACAAGAAAACAGTATAAGTTAGGTACTTTGGTGCAAAAACCGTTTATCGACAAAATCCGCAATCATTTAGTTGCCAACCCAATAGTTTCGTTTAAATTAAGACTAATATTAATACGTTTTATGTATACTCCACTATCTAAGAGTCATCTACAGATATATATATAATATTAATTTATATTACGCAGTTGACAGAATAACTAACCAAATTTGTTTCTCTGTAAAATAAAAGGTTATATTTCAACTGATGTTATTATTTACAATATATACACATACAAAATTCGCCAATTACCTGTAAAATAAAAGAAACGACAATTAAAGTCAATTATTCGTTTCTTTTTTTAAACTCTTAACTGATAACTTATAACTGAATTATAATGATTTATTCTTAATAACTTTTATTATGATGTATTCTTTCGTCTGTTTTATTTATTATTCTCGATTACTCGACGAGGCCGCTATCGGGTGACATAAACTCTTGAAGAGAGTATATTCTCTTTACATATATATATACGCGATTTACTTTGGATTAATATTTAACCAATTATATAATAAAGATATATATAATAGCAACAGATACAAATATATTGAAATCTATTTCCCGCTAACTTCTGCAATTCAAAATTCTGTTCAAGGTGTTCACCTATTTCTTAAAATGTGTATATTAGAAATAGGTGTACAAGAAATGTCGGTAAATCTGGTATTAAACATACAATGGTGGATATAAGTTTAAGATGAACACCATAATTTGCAGTTTCACCATTTGCAAACACTGTTTACGCGTTCGTTTCTATTGTCAAGGGGGTAGTGATATTACTCGTTAATTAGAACGAAACATGAATTTCGTTCATTGTGCCGTTCGCATAAATTTAATTAACGTGCTCCCGCCAAATCTATGGTCTTTATACTTCCGTTCGCCGCTGCGTATAATAGCGAAGCATTTCAAGGATTGGAATTGAAATAGAGATTTGCTGTACCTTTTCAAATATTATAACGCGTGCTTTGTACTAAATAATTTTGCATACTTCTGCATGCTGCGTCCATTCTACGCTGTTCAACGCATTTAAATTTCCATAAATGCATAAACATTCGTACAACCGATACTTATCGCTTGCCACCTGCCAAAACGATCATTTTCTTTATTTTAAAATTCGTTTTACCTCGAAATTCATACTTGTTCCTCTATCAGAACCCAGCTGTTGCTCACGTTCTTTTTTTTTTTGTATAGCATTTACTTCAAAATCTGCGGATTTTCAAACAGCCTTTCATTCCTTATTTTAAATCTTGATTTTCCAAAAACGTTGAAACACATATTTCTTTGTTTCTAACCAAAACGCTGTATACCAGATTTCATAGTGCTTGCTTCGAAATTGGCGAATTTTCAAACAAACTTTCAACCCTTATTAAAATATCAAAAAATCCTTCCTTAGTGGGTACCTATATAATAAAAGGGAATCCATTATCCAAATCTCATGCTTCTAGCTTCGGCAGCTTAGGCTCTGCGATGATGAATCCGTCAGTCAGTCAGGACGTGTCTTTTTATATGTATAGATTTTCTCGGGCCCCGGAAACGGGATGGGCTGGATTTAAATAGTTCCACGGGTTCGGATAAATCACGAGGTCCCCGAATTGTGTACGGTTAAAGAAGCCCGTTAGAAGCGCGAGAACGTACCTTAAGGGGTAAATACCTTTTCAAGGCGCGTTTCCTCGTAACGAATGCGATCATTTGGCGAGCCCAGGAACGGAGCCTTCCTGCCGGGAGGGAGGGGGAGAGGAGATGGAAAACAGCATGGAGAAAGAAGCGTGGGCGGATAACGGGGAAGGGACCAAAAGAGGAGACACGGCCAGAGAGCAGCGATTCTTTCCTGCTTCTTGCCGTTTCCATGGAAGCCAGAGAGCACCGTTCCTTTCCTGGTAAATTAAGAAATTTAAAGGGCCGCGTTAAAGGGTGTTAAAAGGGGAAGATTTAAAGGAGAGTGGAAGGTGAAAACGAGTAAAGTAAATGAACGGTGTCTTCGGTGGGAAATGAAAGGTATTATTATTATTGTTGTTGTTGTTACGTTGAAGACGAGTAAAATAAATGAATGACGTCTTGCGTGGGAATTGAAATTTTTTATTATTATTGCTGATGTTGTTCTTGTCGCTGCTGCTGTTGTTGTTGTTATTCTTATTGTTATTGTTGTTGTTGATACATTGAAAACGAATAAAATAAATAAACAGTGACTTGCGTGGGAATTGAAAATTTTTATTATTATTATTGTAATTACGTTGAAAACGAGTAAAATTAATGAATGGCGTCTTGCGTGGGAATTGAAATTTTTTATTATTATTGCTGATGTTGTTGTTGTCGCTGCTGCTGTTGTTGTTGTTACTCTTATTGTTATTGTTGTAGTTGATATATTGAAAACGAATAAGATAAATAAATGGTGACTTGCGTGGGAAATGAAAATATTATTATTATTATTGTAATTACGTTGAAAACAAGTAAAATTAATGAACCGCGTCTTGTGTGACAAATTTATTTATTTATTCATTTATTTAAATAAATTTACGGGTGAGACCCATTAGCGTGCATATGTAGAGTGTACTGGTTCAAAATAAAAAACATTACATGAAAATAAAAATTAATAATGATAGTATTTATTATATTGTTATTATTGTTGTTGTTGTTGTTACGTTGATAATTTGTTGAATGTAATTCATTAGCCTAAGCGTTGACATACGTACCCATTCAATTATGATATATAAGATCAGTTATACGTTAAATAGAAGTCTTGTCGATGACTTGACTCGTAAAGAATGCAGAAAAATCGTAAGTGTAAAAAGTTCTTTTGTTTCCGCACCGATCACTCACAGGGGAAATTATGGCAAGTCACAATTCATACGTAAGATCGTAAAAAGTTTACGACAAGCTGTTTGCTGGATTGCGATAAAAAAATTCCGAAAGGCCGAAGGAAAGCGGAGGTGAATCTTAAGAAGCTCAACTTTTTTTTTCCCTTGGACTCTTTCATTAAACTTTATATTTCCACGTTCACGTTGGATATTTTCGTTTGAAACTTACAACTTTTATTTTTACAATGAATAGTAAAACGTTAAGTAAACTCGTTCCGTACAATTTCCAGGCAAGCATTTCTTAACATTTCTTTAATATTTCAAATTTACGTACCCGTACTAGACGAATGCAAAAGTTTCGTCGATCTCTGCGTTAAACAGAAATCTTTGTGTCTACAAATTAAATGTGACGAACAAAAACTTCGAATAAAGTTGCAACACGAATATTTATAAACAAGTCGTATGCAAAAATATAAATTAAAACGTTCAAAGTGAATAGAATATTCTTATTTCTTAAAATATGCAAAATCATTTTGTGCTCGAACAATAATTTATTTTATCTCGTCTTTCGTTAAACGTTTCCAAGCACTCCATTGCGTTTCCTTCAACGCACACGAGCAAAGAAAAGCTCTAATTATTCAATGACTAACCGTGTCACCCCTGTGCCTCTCAAGAATCAAGGAAGCAAGAAAAAGAACGCGAGAAAAAGGGTTCAGAAACAGATGTGCAGCATTATAACTGTGGCAGTTAGTTAGAACGGATTTGATATCCGAACGAGGAAGCTACCTTGCTAGAAACGTGGGAAATGCCTTGAGACAAACTGCCTTCTTAAGAAAACTTCCACGTAACCAATGCGATCGCTCGACTAACTTGGATCGACCTTAGCTGCGACAAAAAAAAAAGAAGATTGTAAAACGGAACAGAATAAAGGAGATCGAAGAGGAAACGAAGCAACTTGGGACATTACAGAAGTCCGCCGAAAGAAAGGTGCACGTTTCTTTAACGTTATAAATGTTACTTACTTGAAGAATAAGTATACAACTAAAGCACATTTAGCTGAAAAAATCAAATTTAAAATTTTATCAAAATCAGTTGAAAATTACATAAAAAAATACGTAATATAAGGGAAGCAAAATCTTTATTTATAATTTCTGCAGAAAAACAAAATGATTTTTCGAAAGTGGAGTGTTGTAAGCTTTGGAAATTTTTTTGTAAAATTATGAATTGATTGTTTTTACCACTATTAATCTTTCTAGTGTTAGATCGTTTTCTATAAAAATCTCTTATTCTCTCTCTCTCTCTCTCTCTTTCCTATATTCCGCTCTGATTCCTTGTTAACACTATTCCTACCACAACCGGTCAAATGACCGTTTTAAAAATATCGATTACAATTTCATAGATACAACAACGTAATTGAATCGCCTTTAAACTTTATACTTTTTCCCAAATATGCGTATAATACATTTTTCAATATTCGCTTCTTTTTTCATTGTTTATTTTCTGAGAAAAATTTGTAGTCTGTCTTACATGGGAATGTCGCGGTAGGAATAGGTATACGTGAAGTGTCGGTAGGAATAGTGTCAAACTCGCACGCACCTCAAAAATTTCACTTTAATTAGATGCTGCTTTGTTTGGCGAGGGAAGATGCAAGAGGGATAATAATTGTATCGTTTGAAGCTTGTCGTAGTGACGGATCCAGAGGATGGAGGGGAAGGGGGATGTATACGATATCCAAGTGCAGAAAAAAAATATTAAAATATTAATGTGAAATAAATCCAAAAAAAGAATTTGAAATATTATATGACACTATGAAGAGCTTGCTAGGGTGGGTATCACACTGAATGTATACGTGAAGCGTCGGTAGGAATAGTGTTAACACATTGTATGCCGGTGGCATCTGAGGCATTTAAAACTGTAGGTGAAGAAATTATTTAAAATTTTATACATTATTGTAAAACACTAAAATTGGTTTGCATATTCATTATATGCAATTTAACGAAAACGAAAAATAGAAACAAACAAATCGCCAAACAAAAGAATGTTGTATTATCGCAAACCCGGCGCTAAAGCAACAGACTTCCAAACCCGCGTTTTCGCGGGGCCGGCATACAATGTGTTAAGTAGATAGGGGAGGACAATAAGAAATCGGCAGGGAAAAAGTTGCCGAGTAATTTAGAAAGATACACACGCAGGGTCTTCGGTTGCTTTTCCTTCGAACCTGCTCCCGGAACGACAAGACGATTAGAAGACATACAAGTTCTATCGTCTAAAAGCCCCCCGACTGAACCCTTTGTTGCTCGAACGGATTTGGATTAGCAAAAAACTCTAGAACCGAGGAAATGGAACAGCGGAAAATTTGTCATTAAAATTTAAACGACGCGAATGTGACTTAAGAGATTAAGAGGAAACAGCCTTAATTGAAACGCGATTAAAGGGAACCGGCTTATCCTAGGATTGATTCCTAAAAATAGTTACAAAACGATCGAGTAAAATTGGAGAACGAAGCGAACGAAGCTATACGAGTGCACAATTATAGGATAACTAAGCAAGATTATTGAGTAAAGTAATCGAACTGCGCGAGAACTATAATTATAGACTGATTTAATAAAATTACCGAGCAAAGTAAAGTGCAATTATAAAATAGCTAAACACCATTAAGGAGCGAAGCACGTTAAGCGTAAAAGCGTACGATTATAAAATAATTAAACAGAATTATACAGCATGGCGCTTAAAAGTATCGAAAATACCGAAGGCATTCAGCATGGCGCAAAACCTGTTTAACCCTTTGGCATACAATGTCGAATTAGGGTCGTCGTTCATTTCATATGCCACTGTAGACTTTGACAAGTCTGACTCGTCAAGAGCTGTTCTCAGCGAACGCCAGTTAATTGCTTCACTCGTGCGTCGATTCTATTTTGTTTAGAATATTCAAGATTTAACCCCCTTTCGAAAAGAGTTTCAAAACTAAACGTTCTGTTTTTAAGTTTGCATATAACTGTTTCAGTTGAGCCAAATTAAATAGTATTTTTCAGACGCATCAAATTCCATTTCATTTATACGCCAAGGGGTTAAGATAAAATTCTGCTACTTCGGGAAACAAAATATCGCCCAAGTTACTGTTTCGCCTATCTACGCGCTTACATTGTACATAATCCACGTTCAAGAGAAACTCGATGACCCCCGCCATTGAACATCAATCAAGGCCGTAAATTAGAAACTTCCAACGTGCGTGGCCATTAGAGGAATCACAAGGTGTACCGGCGTTGAAGCGAAAATTAAAGAGACGTTAAGGGATGGAAGTTATAACTTCGGGAAAGTTCGGAGGCTCGCCAACTTCCAGGCAACACGGCGAACGAACGGTTGCCTCCTCCCCCCCCCCGGAGAAGAAGGAAAAGAAAAGGGAAAGAAAATAAACCGACCCTGTTCGAAGGATGCCACTGGTCGCTGAATGCGATTGTCGAAGAAAAGTTGGATTAATTTACTCCCGATAAAGAAAGGGGAGGGTGCGAGAGAAACGAAGAAGGGAGGGCCTCTCGCTAAGTCCTACCTCCTAGCTCCAACGCGTTTCCACGAGTGCCAGCAACCGACCAGATTCCAAACCCTCCTAATGGCTCTTTAACGAGTTAAACAATCGTTAAGAGTTTAAACAATCTCGCCGGTTCGACTTTCCCTCTTCATCTTTCTCTTCCGTCCTCTTTTCCCTTTTTTTTTTCTCAAGCGACCGATTTCCACGAGATCGCGTCTCGCAACTCGACGAAGTCCGAGGAGCTGAGTTTCGGCTCGCAAACGCTACGAAACTTTTCTCTGCACCCCTTCTACCTCGTCTTCGTGTCCCGACCCTCTCTCCCTGGCCCGACCCTCGGTGAGGTTTACTCATCGTTTCGGACCGCGTACTTTCGCGAACTTAAGTCGGAACTAAGTGTCCGGAGGATCCAACGCAAAGACAAGTATCTCGTGGAAACGGGCTGCCTCGTTATCCTCCTTTGTTCCCGACAAATTTCCCGACCGCGCTGTTATTCGACCGTCTGCCAGGGGGTACGGGGACAGCTCTGTCGAATAGTTCCGCTTTGAGACGTCTCCGTCCCGTTAAACGTCTGCGGGATTGGGCTAACTTTATCTTATATTCTGTGCGATATTACGATCCGTGCGAGGTATTCCACGAGCCGCGACATGACGAGGTTATCAATTTATAGAGCCTTTATTTATCGTTTTGATACGCTGTTGCTTTGATGTACACACTATGCTTGTAAGACACTGATGGACTGTCTTGAGCACCAGACAAGTTCAGTTTTTTATATTCCCTGGAACTGTCGAGTGGAGGAAAATGCGGAGACATGCAAAGGACTCTGCGAGCGTTTTCCGGAGTCTATAAGGCTGCAGTCAAACATCCATGATTTACATTTTACGATATTTTAAAGCGTTTGATGCAGCCCCTTCGAGCACTCGCAGAGGTTCCATGTCACTACAAATTAAACTGTGTAGGCTTCTTCCGCTAGCCCAATTCGAACTACACGAAGGAGAGGGTCGGTTAATTACCTGAGGCGGTGCTCTGTTTTAGCAAGGCTTGGTCAGGTCAACGGGTCTTTTTCAGGTCCCTTATTTTTCCTTTTAACAATAACTTATTTCTAACTCAAACTAACGTTCCGACGAACAGAGGGGTCAAGCAGAACTTAGCGACAACCTCAGCAACTGCCGATCAGTTTATTCCCTCCGCGCCCTCAGATTACATATATCTCTCTAACGATGTTTCATAGAGTCATCGAATCACGCTACCGATCCTCGATCGAAGGGCGATGAAAAACCCATAGGAGTCCGTGCGACCTACCGCAAAACCGCATTACCGGTCTCGTAAGAGGGACGCGGCCGTCGATCAGCGTCGCTGGATGGACACGAGCGAGCCCAGCGGAAGAAGGAAGGGGCAAACGAGACAGCATCGATACCAATGAGAAATAGCAAGCACGGCCAGTACTGGTGGCGTCGTTCGTGGCGATGTTCGCCGATTTTTCCGGTCACGACGAGAGGGCCCTCTTCTCTCTATAAAGGCGCGTGTAGGGTATTCCGAGAGGGCAGAAGAGCCCCGAACAAGAGAGAAGGAGACGAAGGGGAAGCGAGAACGCGGGAAGAGGATAGGAGGAGTACGAGAGACTGCGTCGTGCCGCTCGGCAAAGGCCATTTACCGGTGACAGAGACAAATAGAACCGGGTACATTCTAGGGAGGTCCTAAAGGGAAAGAGAGGGAGCGTGGCGTCCAACTAACAGCAACGGAGAACGAGTGAAGCCGGGCTTCTCTTAAGGTGCGTGTTCACCGACGAACAGTTCGCGAAAGGCTATGGTACTCGTAAGAGGTTCGCCAACTTTTCGTAAGCTATTTGCGAATAGGTATAATACCCGTTCGTAACAAACTGACGAACAGATACCTACCTAGATAAGTGTTCTGTTATAAAACTGTACACCGGGCAAATGAAAACAACAATTGGTATTTGTGGATCATACAATGGAAATAAAAATAATAATGGAAAAGTATTTGTGTTCGTAACGTAAAATCTAATACGATGTCTCTTTCATTACTTCACGCACGTATTTGACCGGAAGAGTTCAGAAGGGCGCATTAGTCAAGTTACCAACTGGCGACTAACGTACAGCACAAACTCAAATCTAGTAATATTTCATTTTCCTAACAGTATTGTTGAATACTGTAGCATACTGTTAAAGCAAAAACCTGTTCGCAAGAATTTCGATGGAGATACTTCAGGTAACTGTACACATTGAACATTTCGTTAACGTGTAGTACAATAATGCTTCAATAGTAAACACATTTCTGCTTCAATAATTAACGCACAGTTGTTTCCACTATTTTTTGTAACTGCTTCGCCAAAAAAATTACGTACCTCGAATAGAACACGAACATCAACACCTACTTCCCTCGTTAAACGTAACGAGGAACCATCGTGCGACTACTATCGAGGCACCACTACATTTGAACAGATCAGAGACGGTATGCGAGCACGTGGTTTCCAGGAAGAATAATTAAGATCGCAACTTATTTGTGTGACGACAGTGAAGGCGCGCCTTAAAATGTAACGAGAAGCAGGAAAGGGCTATATGTGATAGGAGGACGAAAGAACGAACGACTTGGTAAGAGGAGTGCGAGACGATGAATTCCGTCACGGACTGGCCCCAGGAACGTAACTTGCCCCGCTAGTGCCCTTTCCTTTCGAACCACTTTTGCTTCTTCCCATTCCTCTTTGTCCTTCCCCACACTTTCTACAAAGGAGCTTCGAATGGAACTCCATGCTGGAGACCTTGACAATGTCGAGTTATCAGATTCGTTGAATCGCGATTTACAATGCAATGAGAACCAGGAAACTAATGTTACAGAACAATTGTAGTCGATGTAACAACATAATTTTATTTAAATAACTTCTTGGATTCGATTCTACTGCATAACAAATACGGCACTAATTTCTTCGTTCGTGTAAAATGGGTGAAAGTTAAAAAGAGACAGTTATGGTCACGGTTATATATGAGTGAATTTGAGCCCCACTTTGCAGTAGCGTCCGCTTAAATGTCCAGAAATTACTCCCACCACTTCCTATAACTTCTCCTGACACCTAGAATTTTTAAATAAAATTTTTAAACAGTGTCTGTTCACAACATGTGAATTCGAGTACGAAAAAGAACATTAGACGGTGCACAACTAATGTCACACTTTCAGCAGTATAGGAAAGGTTATAAATGAAAAAAGGAAAAGAAAGAAAAGTGAATAAAATAATAAATATACGTGTATTTAATAAAACTAAAACGACACAAACGAACACAAAATAACAAACTACGCTTATGCTTCGCAAACTACGCCTATGCTTCGTAAACTACACAGTTCTTTGCTTTACGCCGGCTACTTAGCTTCTTCAACACTCTTTCTACGTTCACAATTAAAACCTTTCGTCCAATACCTCCTGCCTTCACCGTCTAATACTTTCTGCCTCACGCTCGCATTTTCCCCGTCGTATATTCTTCCAAACACTCGTTTCCTTTCATTCTAATTGTCAACCTTTCTCATTCAACGCATTCGGTCACGACTATCCAGAATTTCTCAGTCGCACTGTTTTCTCAAGTTCTCATCTTTCACGCCTTACAAACATTCGAGCCCAAACATTCTGCGTTCACACGACAATCGCCCAACTCAAGTACTCTTCCGACTTTTCCAGCCTCGCATTCCTACAGTAGCATACACGAAACAGGATGAGCTGCAGACAATGAATTCCAAAAAAAAACCCTCCCTAAATAAATGTCCACCCTCCACCAGTGGACGATTAAGCGGACAACGCAGCACTTTCTACCTTCCTCTTTCCCCATTTACCTTCTTCTGACTGTGGGTGTTTCGTACTACGTGCTTCCAATTTCGTCGTTTCGAATGGTTTAGCACGTACTGATAGTCTTGATATGATTAAGGGTAAGCTGGGCTGGCCGATGATAGTGACAATTGAAAATATGTGAGATTTGCTTGTACTGGACTATTTTTTAATGTAATGTTACTGCTGTGAAATGCCCAGCCTTTATACAAAAAGCCAAAGCAGGGCTTGACCAATCGCAAGCCTGTCACCGCGCAGGAAGAGTGGGCCCGTTAACCCCTCTCCCCTATCGAGGGCCCGGGCAGGTATAGGGTCGCAACAGTGGGGAAATTGAATAACTTCGCGCCGATTAACGCATCCGCGGCGTCCTTGAGCCGCGGACGGAAGTAAGAACACATCGGGGACAAAAAGTGGAAGGTGAAACTGGACGCGAAGGCGTACAGGGAACGGGTTGAGCGGCGGAGAAAGGGGAAACGAGGCGGATACGAGGAATCCGTCGAGCACGTACGCGTTCGTTAGCCTTCTCTTCCTTAACCTGAATATGGAAGAAGCGTGGATAGCGTGCGACTAGAAGGGTCAGACAGAAACTGAAAAGTGTTTTATTGAAATTAAGCGATTAGCAAAAAAAAATTATCTGACGAATAGCACTTTTTCGGCTGCGTTGAAATTTTGAAGTGATAAAAATACCGATGAAGTATAAACAATTGCATAGTTTTCACCATAAACTATCTCTGGTATCAATTCAAAATTAACTTTAATGTCTAATACTAAATACTTCAATATCTTATCGATATCCAACCAAAAACATTTAATTTAACACTAGGTTTACGGGACCCGTCAATTTGACACGAGCAAAGTTTACAAAAAAAATTACTATTATTCCGAATTTTTATTTTTGTTCACCTTCATTGATAGAGTGATACGAATAAACGCGACGCGACATCAATTTATGGTACCTCGAAATGGTTCATTTCATTCCTATATAATTACTAGTATTATTATTATCATCACTATTGTTCGTTAACAAAAATGAAATTTGCTGCTTCTTGGGACAAAAACGAAAAGAATAATTAATCACCCTCTTGTTACTACTATAATTAAACAGTGAAAAAAAAAAAAAAAAAACGGAAATTGAATACGCGTCACGGAAATGATGAACACCGAACTACGATACAGGGAGGTAACATGGAGTAACGCAAGACAAAACACAAAACATTCTCTATTCGAGCTGGCAACGACCGGCGTCTCATGAAATATAAATGCCGGCGTGCCCACCGTTCGCTCGAAATCCCCGGGCGGGTCGTTCTCGCTGTCACGTTTTCTATACTCCATTACCATCGTCATTAAACCGCCTGGACATCGAAAGTCCACCGACCCCCTGCCACGTATCACCCGGCGACGTTTTATCGCGATTAAGAGGCCCGCTAAAACAGACCGTCCAAACGAACGAAGACAGCGAGGGGGCAAGGGGAGGAGAGACTCTCCGGAGAAAACTGGGTGCATCTCGATCACCACGCTAGCAGATGTTCTGGGGGCTGAAATGGGGCTCGAACCTCGAAACTCGAAAACAGAAACGCGCAACGCGTCGACGGGGGACCATGCGGCGAGAGTTATGGTTTAAGGGTGGAAACGAAGGTCGTAGACTATGGGACAGAAGGAGAGCACGGAACTTATAGGTGCGCATACACTCCCGATCAAAAGTTTCAGGCTGTATAGTGTACGCTGTATACGAAAATACTGTTGCATGACATATTTCTAATTTTGTTATTATCGACGTTAATTTAATATAATATAATTTTGTTGATGTCGACATACTTCTTTAATTTGTTCGTTAGAATAAGAAATGTGTATACAGAGTAATTTGTTGGAAAGAAGGTGTTCGCATGGCAACGAATTAAAGAAATTTATTTACAGTTGGATACAGCTTTAGATCAGTTGTTCTTTTTAATGAACGGCGTATGGTTATAAACGTCGAATTAAACTTACTTTTAAAGCAACATTGAAATTAATATTAATATCGTGTAACTAACAATACTAAAACAATCCAACAAAAATTTGAATCCAGTTATCGGTAATATTTATGGTTACAACAATTCTAACAATTACAGCAACTACTTTCCTACGTTTCGATTCAGCCCCAGTAACTGTGGTGGAATAGTTATCGTCGAGTATGGAATGTACGAAGGAATGTTTGTATGGAAGGATGAGTGTGGCGAGTGCGTATGATAAACTATGAGTAGACATTATGGTTCGTGTTGTGGAATGAGTGTAGCGAAGTATGATCTATGTGATTTGTGTATGCATGATATTGATAGAGAAAGCATCGATAAAAAATCAGTGTGTGATAACAGCAGTCTTAGGTAACGAATAATATTAACATAGAGAGAGAGAGAGAGAGAGAGAGAGAAAGAAAAAGTGAGTGTGTCGCAGAACGATTTTCAGTGTGTTTAATATTTTTGTTATATTTCGTAATGTTTTTAGTGTCAATAGTTGTATAAATAAATTGCATTTATTATTCTTACGTAGTTACTCATGCTAACTTCTTCTTTTCGATCATTCACGTTTTCTAGCAAACTAATTCGAAAAGCATCTTGCTATTAGTATCTTCAAAAATCCCTTAACACCATTCCTAATCACAACCGGTCAAATGATCGTTTTTGAAATTTCGTTTAGAATTTCACAGATACAACGTAATTGAAATGCCTATAAACTTTGGACTTTTTCTCAAATATACGTGTAATACATCTTTCAATATTCACTTCTCTTTTCATTGTTTATTTTTTGAGAAAAATTTGCAGTCCCTCTTACGTGAGAATATCGCAGTAGAAATAGATATACGTGAAGCGTCGGTAGGAATAGCGTCAATTTTAATCGACGAACAAGTTGACTCGCGCAAAGCGTTCCACACATTTCTGTTTCGTCGCCTTACCGTGTCAAATTTGACCAGCGCGCGAGTACTTTTGTGACCGACTGTATACACGGCATACACGAAAAGGGAATCTAGTCGGCACAATGGGGCTGAGCGGGAAGAGCAGGGGTGCGTCGCTGTACAAGGCTCTCCCGGTAAGCTCGATGCCTGTTAAGTTTCTCGTGTATTATATCGTGCGCCGAAGCCCCAAGGGAGGTCCAAGCTTTGGGGTCCGCCAAGAGGATCGACCCGGCCCGTACACGCTGCTCGCATCGACGTCCTGCTTAAACTCTCGCGGAGGCAAGGGGCATCGATACGCATCGCCCCTCGTGGAGGACGCAGGGGTGTGAGTAAGAATAATAAATACAGTTTATATATACAACAAATATTAACGCTAAAAACACGAGGGAATATAACAAAAATATTAACCCTTTGGCACTCTAAAGGTGACCGTCGATCACCAAGTGATGATTTCGTAAATTTTCAAACTCAAAGGGTTAAATAGTTGTGTGAGTAAATTTTAGCATTTTGCTAGACCAAGTGAAATGGAATTTAATACGAGTGAATCTTATTAAATATTTTACGCTTGAAAGCTTTGACGTTAGTATTATTAGACGAGTACGAGTCCACAACGTTCGAAATGCGCTGGGTTTTCTCGACATAAAATCTCAACAGAGCGATCGCGCTGCTTGGGACTCGAACGGTTAACCCTTTACGGTTCTATGTCGAGCGTCACTCGACACAGCGCTTCGCAAAATTTGCTTCGAAAAATTGTACAAAACTCTTTCCACATTCAATCAATCTTTAAACTGACATAACTTCCCTGAAATTTATTCAAATTCGATAAAACAAAGACGATTTTAAGACTGACAGTATAAAATATGATAGTAAAGGGCCTAACGTGTTGAATGAATGCCTATATAAACATTCCATTTTGAACAGAAATACCATCCACTATGATAAAAAATGATGGCCCTAATACGTTTTAAAATTTCCATCGAGTAAATTCTAATTTGCCAGTATTGCCTTCGCATTGCTGTACCAAGGATACCTGTACGCACAGCTTGACGGGGAAGTCGCTATAAAACCGCGTGGCACTCAACATGTTAAAGTTAACCCTTTGCAATCCTATGTCCAACGTGTCCCGACACATCGTCGACATAGGACCTGCTGAAACGAAATTGCAAACGCAAAGGGTTAATATCTACTCATAGTTTATCATACGCATTCGCATACAAACATTCTTTCTTCTACCCTCATACTCTATGATAACCGTTCAACCACAAGGGGAACGGGAACAGGCGACGAAACCCAATGGATCGCTGAAAATGCACGACCCACAAACACGTCCGGCGAACAAAGGACATTGTCGGGGCCGAAATAATTGTGCTACTGTCGGTAATAATGCGGCCAGATGCCTACGAGTTTCCACGGAGACGGGAGCGGGCTCGTGTTAAACCAGTTACAGAATTTCAGGGTTTCATGGTTTACTTGTTATCTCCCTTTGCGTGTAAATGTAACAAGCTTAGCACGGGGCAAGAAGAGTTAGAACAGAAACATAGAGATCTAGACAAAAATCTTTATCGTTCGAGAATTAACGCCATTACCGGTGTATTTTATTCTTAAACTAAAACTCCTTGCAAATCGGTCACTCGAAGAGGGTAAAAATTTAATAAAGAACAGAGGGAAATTAATTACAAATGCAATAAAAAATGGATATGCGTCTTCCGAAAACGGCAACGAAAACTTGCATTAATACAAATAATATAATTAATAGACTGGATTTGTAATCGAGCGCTACATTTAGGATATCGATTAGAATGCTCAAACAATAAATTATATTAGTGTCTCCCGTTCAATTGCAGTAACACTGAATAATACAAGAAATATTTCTCTTCTTAACCCACGTCGGTATTCCACACAAAGCCCAAGTCAGCCCCAAATACCTTGGACATGAGTCCTCCTCTCGCAATCCTTCCCATCTCGTACAAAGAGAAAGTTATGCTGCTCGTCCAAGACATTTTTATTCGAGATACAAACGTAAACAAATTCATAACGTTCTCTGCCTTTGCAATAACGTGAAAAAAGAAAAAAAATTGTACCGACGACCGAGAAATTCATGAACCAATAAAAAAAAAAGGGAACTCCAGAGCATACGTTAAACGAGCGTATCAGACAACGATACGCCTCGATCTAAGCGCGATAAGGGCGGCTGAACTGGGACGCTTGTAAACTGCTCATAATATTCGATGGGGCGAGGCCCCGTTAAAAATGCATCAATCACCGTTAACGGGGAAACAGTAAGGAAAAGGAGCAACAGAGCACGCCCGCTTGCATTTAGGATGCGCCCCGCTCAACGATAGCCTGACAGTCTGTGATGAATCGGCGGTACGCTCGGAATGATACCCGAGGAACGCGACCAGCAGCCAGGAAAAT
Source organism: Tetrapedia diversipes (assembly GCA_033822845.1). Lineage (NCBI taxonomy): Eukaryota > Metazoa > Arthropoda > Insecta > Hymenoptera > Apidae > Tetrapedia > Tetrapedia diversipes. The sequence continues at coordinate 44,106 of JAOPTO010001223.1, forward strand.
GGGCCATTTCGTCGGCTATTTACAAAACGCTCGGAAAGACGTAAAAAATGACGGGGGTGGGGGTGAGGGAGAGGGGGGCAAGCTTGTTCCGCAGACGGTCGAGGATCGTAGAGAGAGAGAGAGAGAGAGAGAGAGAGAGATTGTGGGATACGCGAAATATCGTTATCAGGCGGACGTCACGTGTGCCACGCGACTTTTCGTCCCGCTGCGAAGGACTCTGTGTACAACATTTTTCCATCAGTATGAAACAGGGTCGCGTCAGCCGGTACTCAACGACACCGAGGGGTAACAAATCACCGTGGATATGACGCCTTGTGACGAGAATCCTTCGGGGAGGATTTTGTTTGGAATTTATCTTGGAAACCTTGGAATAAAAGCTTCGTTTTCGAGTGAGAAGAAACGGAGATGGTGCCTTCTTGACACAATGTTGTGAAATCGGTCAATATATTCGCGATGCATTTGTTTGCTATACGAAGTGGTAAATATCGTTTCAGTTCCTTGGTACTAAAATCCCTCAATTTCGTGAAATCATGAATTCATCTATATACAAGTTCTAGATATTAGATCACCTTATCCATATGATATTGAAAGATAAATTATAAGGTGTGTAATAGACAGAAACAACACAGGAATTACATAAAGCGTAGATTAATTAAATTTGCTAGAACGATCATCGCGTGATAACAAGTGTTGTTATTGTTAATTATCAAGCTCTGATAATAGACAACAACAAAATTCCAAGGTTGTTAGATTGATAAAAGTAAGTTTATTGAACTGCACAAAAACTACATGTATACGTAAATAAAAAATTTTGGAGAAGCTTCAGCAAACGCAGTTGCTTTTGCCAAAGGGTCTCGATCGACTAACCGACGTACAGCAGAACGTTAAAGCGGGCGGCTCTGCACTCAGGTAGTAGCATCATAAAATGGAAAAGGCTAAAAATGCAAAGCTGCACAAGGCTCTTATTTTACAACAAGAATAGCTGCCACGAATAAACGAACACGTTTTCTCGCGTCACATTTTTTTGTCCGAGCGACCATTTATTTAATATGTTTTAAGAGACTTTTAAATCAGTGGCAGGCTCCGCGTTGAACGCAGTCTCGGCCCGAGTGCTCGAGCAAGTTAAGGCTTTTCCATCCACCTAATCCAGTTTTGATTATAAATCACTTAAAGCCGTCGTTCTGACGGCGAAACGAAGTTTTCGAAGGCCCCGACACTGGAACGGCTATATTTACCGACTCGCCTGCCCGTAATTGAAGGATTTATCTAGGGCGGGGGGAGGGAGGGGGAGGGGGGCGAGAAAAAGCAACCCTCCAGCTTTTTCCCTCGCCTGCATTTTCTATCGAGCAACCAGAGAGGCTCGAGTCGTGGAGCAGAGTTGCGTGTCGCTGCGTTCTGTTGCATTTATACACCTCTCAAAGATAAATCTGCGAGTTGCCACGCAATCTGTTTGCGCCGGGAATCACGCGATTATCTTCTAATTCAACACCGTTTATTCCATCGCGCGTCGACCCCGCGCAGACGGCTTCTCAGATGATACGGGATCGCTCGAGAGTTTCGATTTTATCGAACGTTACATAAATTTGCGGTATCTCCGCGATTATATATGTATCGATTATCATCTGTGAACGTGATCAAGAGGAGAGACTGAACTGTTTCGAGCAACTGGCTGTGGAGAAATAATTAACCACTTATAGCATTGCGTGACGTTGAAGTCACGCATGTGAGTGCTTATACTTTCTTAAGTTCTCGTATACTTGTTTGTGATTGAATTATCCATTTTCTTCATTTAGCATTGATGTATTTAGTTTTGACACTGTACTGTTGATTTTTTTAATCGAGCGTTCTGCAATATTAATTACCCACAGGTAGTATTTAACAATAACTAATTATTTGACTGTTACTTTTAACATTTCTCGATAATTGTCCATCGTTGGAAATGGTATCGCTAAAGAATCTTTTTTATAAATCTCTACGCGTCTATTATGGTTGATTTTTGCAGCTATCAAATTAGCCACGTTCCTAAGACAAAATTGAAGATAACTGGGCTGTGAGGCATAAAATTTCCAAAAATGTTGTATTCGATAATAGCAGTAGACATATCGTCGATTCACAAAATTGTAAAATGAAATTCGCGACTCAATATAAACCCTTATAATATATTCTTAAGTCCATATAATATAAATCCTGTTTAATCCACTGCAATCCCTTTTCTCGCGCATTTCCAATCGCATAAAATTTCGCACTCCGAACTCGAAATATTCCTAATGTCCGTGCAGCTCGTCAGACATCTAACGCAGCCGCGTGATAACGAGAAAGAGAAAAAAAGAGAGGAAGAGAGATCGAATCGCCGTGCGTCGCCTTATCCGCGAATTAGAGTCAACTCGCGCGTCTCGCCGAAATATTCCTAATGATCGCGCAGTTCATCAGACATCCAACGCAGTCGCGTGAAAACGAAAAAAAGGAAACAGAGGGAAGGAAAGCGACGGTGAAGAGGAAGAGAAATCGAATCGCCGTGCGTCGCCTTATCCGCGAATTAGTCAATTCGCGTTTCTCACCGAAATATTCCTAATGATCGCGCAGTTCGTCAGACATCCAACGAAACCGCGTGAAAACGAAAAAGAAAGAAAGAGAGTGACGGTGAAGAGGAAGAGAGATCGAATCGCCGTGCGTCGCCTTATCCGCGAATTAGAGTCAATTCGCGCGTCTCGGATGATACAGCCGGCGGAGAGGGCTCCTGAATGCATAGCAACGTCAAATAACAACAAGTACATTACGTCAGGTTAGCATGATTCATGCGAGATAACGTCGTGCCAAGATAATTACGGTTGTTACGAGCAAACAAAGCGAAGGCGCGCACGGAACCGCGCGGCGTCTCCTCTATCGACCGGTCGAGTACGCTTCGACAATCGACGCCGCCACAATCAACGCTCGATTCAGCCCCGAAGCGCCTACATGCGCGCGAGACCCCGATCCGGCATTAACGCCGACAAACCGTTCGATCGGCGGCCCTGCAAAAATGTCGGAAATCGGCGCTTGACGTATCGTTACCGGACCACGTATCAGATAATCCTTCCTCGATGCTCGTTTCCATCTCTTTACGCTTTAACCCTTCCGCCCCGTTTGATTCGTGCCGGCAACCCTTCTGGTGACTTTATTGTTAGAATAAATTCCGACGCGGGAAGAGGCAGGTAAGTTTATCCCGTTAACCATTTAAGCATTCGATTCTGGTCGCACTACTGACGAATGAAGGCGATCATTTTAAACCTCTTCAAGCGTACTGGCAGGAGCATGAATACAAGGTTCGACTTCTTTTCGATTCGAACGTCAAAAAGGTTTGCAGGTAGAATTTACCGAAAAATTTAATTTGAAAAGACTCGACGACGACTAGACAAATTTGATTTAACGTGGTTTAGCTTGAGTTGTTTCAACACGTGTCAGCGTCTAACTTTTCTTCAATTACAAAATTAGAAATTCAAAAATGTTCATCTTATTTTTACGACAAAGTACATCAATAAAACCGCGAGATATTTTATTTTCGCTATCCAATGTAAAGAGAGGTTAACCGGAAATTCCTGAAATTACACGGTTTAACGTACTCGAGACAGCACGACATTTTTTGCCGACCACGAAACGACAAATATCGTGATAGCCTTGCAATAACCTTGCGCGGTATCTCTACCCATAACCTGGCAATGAAACACCAGGTGGGTATTTTCAAAGTAAAACAAATCTCAGCGGGACTATGGGTCAACCAAAATCCACCGAACACCAATGTGTAATTCCGCCCGGTTTTTATTAGGACTTTAAGACCGTAAGCCACTTAGATTTAATGGCGCGAACGCGTTACACGGTTGGCCGTACGTTCTGGCTAGCTGGCGACAGGGCGAAAAAACGAAGCGAAGAAAGCTGACGGTGGCGAGAGAAAGGAAGACGTCAGAAGAACGGAAGCATTACGTGGACCAGCCAACAGAGAAACAGGGAAAGAGAGGAGAGGCAGGGAAGAGAGAAAGAGAGAGCGAGGGAGACGATACAATACAGAGCGAAAGAGAGAGTACAATAGAGAAAGAGAGGAAGACGGAGAGTGAGAGAAACAATACACACAAGAGAGAGTACAATAGAGAGAAAGAGAGAGAATGCAACAGAGTAAGTGAGAGGGTGGGACGGAGGAAGGAAAGAGAGAGAGAATACAACACAGAGAGAGGGGAGGAGTAAGCGAGTGAGAGAGAGAGAGAGAAGGAAAGAGCGTGTACTTTGTATAGAGAGAGGAGGAACGGATGTCTTAAGTCTAGCGTACACGTTCGACCAGAAAACGCCACGTACTTACTTGTTTCTCGTGCAAGGGAAGCAAGCACATGCCAGCGTCGGAGGTGGGAATAAGAAGGAAGCCTGACGTGTGGACGGCGAAGGTGGGATCGAGGTGAAATGAACCCGGCTACGAAGCTGTCGGTGAAGGAATAAAGTAAAGAAGAAGAAGAAGAAGAAGAGAACCAACAAACGAAGAAGAAGAAGAAGAAGGTTCCAAGGCTGAAGAACGAAAAGAAACGAGCAGCAGCCAGACAGACAGACACGCATACGTGCATCCATACATGAACACGAACGAAAGAGAAAGGAGACACGATCAGCTTGGCAAGAGAACTGACGAAGACAAACGAAGGGCACCAGGAACGCGTGTGGTATGTGTGTGGAACGGAACGAAATTCCTGACCAACCAGCGTACCGTGGTATTAACCCAGTTCAACCTGGGCATTATTGATTTCGACGCCGGCCAGACGGTGTGAACCAAGTTTCATTCTTATAATACTTTTCAAGCCTCCGACACGACGTAAGCGCGCAGAGCGTTCAAATGTTGTGCCAAAGAGCAGCCTGCCGACTGTTAGGGGGAGGGGGCCCCGATCGATTATCGGGCCGAACCAGCAGAGCTCCTTGTTACACTTCCGCGTGTACATGCGTGCGCATACGTGCGCGCACACTGCCCCGGATTCTACTACTCCCGCCAAATCTCTCTCTCGCGTTTTATTCCCGCGACCTCGCGCGTTACTTTATTATTATTTCGTCGTTATCTCGATTGCACGGCTTCCGGCGAACGACGCTTTTCCCGGCAACGACTCGAATCCCGGTCGCCCCCCGCCGACTGGCATCGCCTCTCCCTGCCCCCGCGTACAACCTCGAAACGTGAAAATTGCTTCTCGCCTAGCTGGGCTAGCCGTGGAACTCGATACGAACGCGAAAATCCGGGCGAAAGTTTGGTCCGATCGTGCGCCAACGGGGGGAACGACGATTGACGGTAGCCGGGACGGGATTAGTTGGATAGCAACGTGTTGGTACTTGTAAATTCAAATTAGTTTCAAATTATGGGATTTAAAGGCTGCCCGTAAGCAGAGCTACCATTGGTAAAATCATAAATCTAGGACAGGGGGTGTTAAAAGCCAGCAACACTTTTCTGCGTGAAACTATGATACTTTAGGACAATAATTTTAATTGCAAGTTACAGGTTATATCTATGATTAAGAAATAGAAATAAAGTATAATTATACCAAGTATGGGCGCGGACAACAGTTGAAGTCCAATGGGTCAACGAAATTAAAGTAACTAATTTATAAGGAATAGCATGATAAACAAAATTTACATTCTGTGTTAATCAATAGTGTTTCATCATAATAACAATAAGAATGAATGTACAGACAATAAAACTGTGTTCTACATTGTCCTCTCGGCTTAAACTTTTGTCCGCTACTGTAGGTATGTGTTGTAAGTGTATAGGTATTTATTGTCAGATAAGAAATTTTTCTCGAAACTTGCTAGACAGATGAAAATTTCGAATAACAAAAGTGAAAGTCAGATCCCAGAAAGTTTAGTTTTGCATTTCTCAAAATGCCTATAAAGTATAAACTTCGAGTTTATTTCGTCTAATTGAAAGTTCAAACGTATCTAAACGCAATCTGTTTTATTGCGAAATCCTCATGAGACATTCGGCACTTAACGATCCCATTCAATTCTACTTTCAATGTACCACTCGATCCCATCGCTAGTCGACGGTATTCAGGGCCATGCGCATCCTGGAGGCTACTTCCGGTAAGATGAGAGCACTTGTAAAACCCGGGCCAAAAAAAAAAACTGGCACTGTACGATCTGGAAGCTTGTATTATGTCTTCCAATTTCACGACTGACTAAGCGCACGAGAGAGTTAATATTTTTAGGGGAACTAGACTTCGTGATGTCATATGGCATCGTTAGCATTGAACGTGCTACCAGTATCGTGTATCGATACAATAGAATATTTATCTCTTTTATCCGAATATTGCAACTAGAAATCATATTAATCGGATATAGTACCATTGTCTAATCATCACCTTTTATTTTTAAAAGTCATGAGATTTAATTGTAAAGAATCATAGGATACGCTAATATTTAAATACACTGTTAACCTTCTTAACATCCATTCAAACAAATAAAGTTTAGCACAAAAGTACACGATCGTTCTATTATCCAAAAATTCTATCACTGGAACACGTTTGTCTCTCATTAGTGCTATCAAAGTTCTACTACACAGCAGTGGCCACTTTAACGTCCACAATTGAGATTGTACAGCAGCGGACAAAAGTTTAAGACCATAGAGTCAACGAAATCGAATTAACTAATTCATACGGAAAAACATGATAAATAAAATTTGCATTCTGTGCTAATCAATAAATAGTGTTCTATCATAATGACAATAAAAATGAATAGATAAACAATACTTGGGAACCATAAAATTATGTTCTACATTTTCCTCTCGTCTTAAACTCTTGCCCGTTACTGTATATGGACGTTTACGTGGAGAGATGACTACCTTGTTGAAATTGAAATTTTTCAAATTTCGTCTGCTTTTGTTGACTCCCTCGATAACATGGTAGAATCCGATAAAATTTATCGATCGACACGCTCCGTGTTCGCTGCAACGTTTTCAAGAAATAGTAGGGTAGGAATAGCAACAGACGTTAAAATGAGCAAAGATCTGAACGCTAAGGTGAGCACACTACCGTATATACGGACCGGATATCGACGGTGGTGCCATCGTTTCCGCGACACACCGTGAATACCTCGAAACGATTTAATTCTACGAATGCCTGGACAATTGCCTGGCGACCCTCGAAGAAATACATTCTTACGAAATCGCTCCGCTGGAATGTGATCCGGATCCACGGCACGGCGATATTTCAGCCGAGCCACCAACACGTACACTCCTGTCCATAAGTCAATCGGACACTTTGTAAATATCGAAGGAAACGTCTATTGTGTGATTGATTAGTGTGCCTCACGCTTTTTGAAGGATTTGAAATCCTTGTAGTGTAGCCAAATAAGCTGCAACTTGCCTCCGTATAACGGAACTTTTTTAATAAGATATATAAATAAATAAGACAAAGAAAACGCTTTGACGGTAATCATTTCAGAATATAAATTTAACTTAATTAATATCTAATTATTATTATTTATCAATATATATTATTATTATTTATCAATATATATTATTATTATTTATCAATATCTAATTATTATTATTTATCAATATCTAATTATTATTATTATTTATCAATATATAATTATTATTATTATTGATCGACATCTAATTATTATTATTTATCAATATCTAATAATTATTATTATTTATCAATATATAATTATTATTATTATTGATCGACATCTAATTATTATTATTTATCAATATCTAATAATTATTAGCTTAATAATCTTTTGTAATCTTATCTAACGCCCCTTGTATTTTTACTTCTGTAAATCAATGAGTTTATAGCCCGTAAATAAATAAATAAATTATTATTACCTAATATCTAATTATTATAGATGAATACAATTATTTTATGGACCTTCGCGTTACACGCTGAGACAATTTTATTTTTATTATAATAAATTACACAAATTTTGAAAACACGATGATAGATACTAACAAAGTGAAGTCATAAAATGATGAGATTACTTAACAAATTCACTGTTGTTAAATTATACGCTGCGTTCGGCATTTAAGTTGAAGGAAAAATATTATACAGCGACGATAGATATTTTCAGTTGTTATTTACTGAATTTTAACAACCGGTCTGATAGCGAGTCCGTTCACTCAAATGCAAGAAGGCCAGGTATACAGTTATTAAGGACAGGTAACCGCAATGTTTATTAGCAACGAACGTGTTAACCTTCGACTGATCACCTGACGTGTTAAAATGACATCACGCGTCCAGGATAATCGCGAATACCCTTTCCACTTCCGATTAATGAAACAATAAATGTTATTTTGAGCAATAATAAAGAAACTATTGGAATTTTAAAATTGCGATAGATGTAACAGACGTTCAAAAACGATAATAAATTAATAAGAAATTGATGTTCATGAAATGTAACCGCAAATTGAAGTTCTATAAAATATAAAGTAGAATGATGTACATTGAATGACTTTTCTTGGACTCAATCCGTTGAGTCCTCCAAATACGCGAAAGGGGCAGAAAGCAGGAGAGAGTGAGAAAGAATTAAGAAATAGACTCGTCAAAGCAACAGAGGACTACACTCTAACGAGTCTGCGTTCGAACATGAATAATTACACTTCGACGAAAACTATACAATATTTTCAACGTTATAACATAGATGAAAATAACAATTTAATCGTAGAAAATTCAGGTAATCGCTTAAAAATTGATATACCCTGTGAAATAAGTAACCGACTGTTGAAATGAAAAATATTTATTTGTACCCGGAGAACTGTACATACTAAAATCATTCAGAAATAACGAATTCCCTCTTCCAGACTATTTTACGCCGTTTTTTTAGGCTTTTGGGGACGCGGTTAACACCTGTTTTTAAAATTACGATTAGAATTTCATTAGAATTTCCTTTAAACATTAGACTTTTCCTCACATATACCTATAATACATTTTTCAATATTCACTTCTTTTTTCATTGTTTAGTTTCTGAAACAAATTTGTAGCTTATCTTACGTGGGAATCTCTCGTACACCTACAATTCACGTATACCTATTCCTACCGCGACATTCCCACGTAAGACAGACTACAAATTCTTCTCAGAAACTAAACAATGAAAAAAGAAGTGAATATTGAAAAATGTATTATACACATATTTGAGGAAAAGTCTAAAATTTAAAGGCGATTCAATTATGTTGTATATATGAAATTCTAATCACAATTTTAAAAACGATCATTTAACCGGTCGTGGTAGGAATAGTGTTAATACAGCCAGGTATAAATATGCATACTGTCGCCGCGTTTGTAGTTCCTTTTTTTTTTTTTTCATTTCTATTGTGCACCCATCTTACACACATCACCGATGGTACCTTTCCATTAAATATATAATTACTTTGTACAGTCATTTTTGCACGAGCTTTTTAAATTTTTTATATAACCTCTCAACACCGACAAATCACGTTTCCATTCATCCCGTGCAACTTTCATTTCGAGCCCATTGAACATCTCAATGAATTATGAACGGGAGTGTACAGATCGCAAGGTCGTACGGAGGAGGAGCGGCCGCAAGAAAGAAGAAGCCTCCGAAGAAACCGGGCGAGGATGAGCTGGTGCGTTCGGTTCACAGTGGCCAGACAGAGACCGAGTTACACACCGGGTTCGAGATACCGTGTAGGCCTCTCCCTTTCTAATTAATTATCATACTCGACTCCTATCGCGGTCCATTTGCGTTAGTCACACGCTTCTCGAGGCAACAGCGGCGACACGCAAAGGAATTTTTTGCCCCCGAAACGATTTTTGTCTCGTCTCTTTCGGCCGGCTTACGAGGCAAGAAATTCTTCGGGTGAAAGTGTCGCGCGTTGATTGTCTCAATTCGGCAGACGAAAATTGGGTCGTTCTAATCAGAAACTGGACTTTTGGTTGGCGTTCGACCGGGGATATTGGTAAACGGACGACAAACGTAGAAAAATGTAACGCGGATACCATTTTAACGATCGCAAAAAGCGTATTTGTGGGTACCAAATTGATAAGTCGAACTGTTTTAGATTATAGCAATTTGGTATTTTAACACGTTGAACGCCCAGAGTAAATCGGTGGAGTTTCTACCAGGACCCAAACCCGAGACTCGGACTGTAAACAGCGCAATGTTATATTTACTTTATAATTTATTGTTACTTTATATCGTATATACTTATCATAATTGTGTTACAAATAAAATTAGTATAAATTACCTCCAAAATCTTGTTTTAATTAGAAAAGTGTCAACCGTTTACAAGAAACATAGCCGTCACCCAGATATGGGTGACGTGGCGTTCAACGTGTTAAAGTGGTTTCGTGGATTTTGATTATACGTACAAACTAGACTGAATGAATCAATAAGTATGTAAATTGTGAAATAAATACATTTTTAAATAGTTCTTTAAGCTTAATATTGCAGAACTTTTTAACGTGTAATTTAAGTTTAACTATTAGCGATCAACGTTTTTAAATGTTAAACGGGATATAAATGTTATTAAATGTAAAATTTGTTGAACTATTCTGGCGTAGTTAATCCGCATTTAAGCGTCTTATCTCGAATTAAGTTTAATCAATTTCTTTATTGTACTCGTTCTTCTTATTTCAGTTGAACCATTATAATTACATTTTATTCTAGTACGTACACACTAGTGGATTCATACATGTGAAATTAATAAAATTAAAATTAAAATGTTTTATGAATAGATTTTTCAAACTATAATTTTATTATACATACTTAAAATCCAAATAAAACTTGTTACATCATCGATGGATTTAAGCAAAATATAGAGAATGCTGCGCTTCAACGAGAAAAAGCACGAAGTTATAAAACTTCCGTGGAATGAAAAAAAAAAATAATAATAATAAAAGCTTCGAAAATATCTGCATGACGACAGAAAACAGCTTGCTAAAGAGATAAACGAGCTAGGTGTGAACTTACAATTGACTCACACATTTGTGACGCATCGATCTCTTGAAACTCCGTAAACATTCAACATCGATGACTTTTATAACGTTTATTCTTATCAATGATCACGCGTCGCATTAAATCCAAGCAAATCCTCCACGATTCCTGCATCCGAAGCAACGTTTCTCACAGCAGCGTGAATTCCATAACGAAACCGAGAGATGAAGATCGATTAACCCTTAACGTTTCGACGACTCCGTTGCGGAGACATTCTGTATTTAACCCTTTGCACTCGAGTTAATTCAATAAAATTTCGAACTGTCAGTCACCAAATGACAATTTAACAAATTTTCAAATCCAAGGAGTTAAAAATAGTTGTAAAAATGAATTTCAGTAAATTGCTTAATTAAACCAAATAAAATTCAATGTGAGCGAATTTTAATGAATATCTTGCGATTGAAAATCTTCGAAGGTGGTAACACCGAACGATTAACCCTTTCGTTACCAGCGCCGGATTTAGCCGGCATCCATTTACCGTTCCTTATATTGCATTGTTATTGAATTGATTCCTCTTAGAGTGCAATCAATGTTGTTATTGAATGCGCCTTCAGTCAAAAACATGTTAGCGACACCGATAAATCTTTAAATTTGTAACACCTAAATGAGAAAATTCGAACACCAGCTTACCGCCATGCAATGTGCACAATTCGCGGCGCAATGCCCGGTTCAGTAGCGTCACTTCAGCGGAACAGACTGCGGTAAGGAAAGGGTTAAGAGTCGTCTTTCGAGCGCAAAGGGTTAATATGATTAATTTGTCGTTAAGTTATTTTTCGACCTATTTTTACAGTTAACCGTTTGAGTGCCACGGGCTTTTTTCATTTCTCGACCGAAAATTGCTTAGCGGCGCGATAGCGCTCGTCACATTCCGTGGCGAAAAATGCCAAAAAGTGCGATTCCATTGTTTTTAGCTTACATGCAATAAATATTTCCTACAGTTTAGTTTTGTTTCAATATTCTCCTGAGCATAAAATTACTCCAATTTTATCTTTTTTTTTTTACCTAAGACTGAAGGGTAATCGTAAAGTCGCGTATCGAAAGAAACCGAGCCTGTTGTGACCGTACGCTTCGAAGCCTAGTAGCGCTGGTGCTTTTAGTAGGGAACAGGAGAAGCGCGATCGCGCCGCTTGACACTCAAACGGTTAACCCCTTGACATACGATGACGAGTCTGACTCGTGATTCATTTTACGGGCCACTGTAGACTTTGACGAGTCAGACTCGTCAAGCGGTTTTTTCGGCGGACGCCGTGCAGTATACAATTAGATTACATAGTTGCTTCACTCGTGCGTCGATTATTATTTTTTAATATTATTTAGATGTTCTTTATTAACATCAATCTGAATGAAAAATCCAAATTTCAAAATAAAATATACTCTTTCCCAGCCTTCACGTAACCGTTCAGTTGAGCGAAATTAAATGGTATTTTTCGGTCGCATCAAGTTCCATTTAATTCGTATGTCAAGGGGTTAAGGACATGGAAGAATGTTACTGTTGAGAATGTTAACGTTGAGAATATAAAGCCGAGCGATGGTAAACACGTATTTTCTACGAAGAAATACAGATCGTCTGAGAAAGGGACTGCTGCGATATGAAGAAAAGAAACGCACGGAGTGTTAAGGGTTAACACTATTCCTACCATAACCGGTCAAATGACCGTGTTTAAAATTTCGATTAGAATTTTGTTTATACAACGTAACTGAATCACCTTTAAACTTTAGGCTTTTTATATACGTATAATACATTTTTCAATATTCGCTTCTCTTTTCATTGTTTACTTTCTGAGAAAAATTTGTAGTCTCTCTTACGTGGGAATGTCGCGGTAGGAATAGCGTTAAACTCACCGGTCGCGTTTCGCCAAGTAGAAAAGGAACAACGCTCGGCCGTTTTCTGCGTAAATAGAGGAAGACATACACATATATATGTATACGTTTCCGAGTGTCTCTGAATTAACGATTATATGCAGATCGTATGCAAATGCGATGCAAATAATGTTGCACACTTTTTCCACGGCATAATGCACACCGTAACGCGGAGCATGACTCCGATGGAGTAATCGCGCGGCTTCGTGTTCAGCCATTTTCGCTGAAAGCCGCTAACGAAATTACGCGGTAATAGAGACTCTGTGGTATCCCGTGAAAAAGTTCCGATTTTTCATCTTCCCTTCTATCCCACCAACGGCCTTCTCTTTCCTCGCGTCGTTAAAATTATACGAGAGTTCGTAATTTTAATGCTCCAAATAAATTTATAAACACTGCTAATGCTCAATAATTATACGAGCTCTCTCTCTCTCTTCCTCTCTCTCCTCTCTCATTCTCTTTTTCAATTTCTCTCCCTCCCCCCTCTATCTCCTCACCTTATTCCTTTCTCATTTTCTCTCTCTCTCTCATCTCTTTTAATTCTTTCTCATTTCCTCCCCCCTCTCTCTCTCTTCCCCTTCGTCGCTCATCCCTTATATCTCTCGTATCTCTCCCTTCTCTTTCACCCCTCCTCTCTCTCTCTCTCTCTCTCACACACACACACAGACACACAGATATCTCTCACTCCTCTCTCATCTCTCCACCTATCTCGTCATTTTCCATTCTCGTGAAAACGAGTCCACGTTATAAGTGTAGGTTTGACTAACCACAGGCTAGAAGTCCACCGCGCTCGTTGTAACGCAACTCCCTCAAGGTGAACCGAGAGAGCCACCATAGCCACGGCATCGTCTTCGTTTCACGTATAAACGTCTCTCTCGGCCAACAACAACGCCGACCGGTAAGAATGCCGCCACGGTACACGGAGAGATGCAATCTGTTTAACCGGTCCTTCCCGCGAACGTAATCGGCCACAATTATTTCCTGAATCGGGTTCCCCGTTGCCCGTTCATTTTCAATGATTATTCCGTCGGCATTCGCGAGGTGTACGCGCGCAACAACGTTCGAACGAGGTTCGTTAGCCGTGGTGGCGTAGTCGAAAGATAATCCGTAATTTCGTTTCACAGAATATATACAGATCGTGCCGAGCGAAAAGTTGGGGGGGGGGGATCGCAGAAACTGCAACAAAATTATCCGTTCTAATTATTATTAGCGTTATCGGTCGATCTTCTGTGTTTTACCCTAGTTAACCCGTACGCTTTAAAACGTCCACGCGAAAATTGCCGCGATAGCGAGGAGAGTTCGTTCTTTCGGCGACCAACGGGGAGGACGGTAGATGTAATCGGGGCTCGTAATACCTAGCAGCTGCGTTCACGCTAATTACACGACAAATAAGAATTCTTTTTTTCCACCGCCTTTCCCTCCCCGATTATCCGTGCTCGTTCCGATCCCAGCCGAGATAAAACTGGAGCGCCGCGCGGAAAACGTCGATCACGAGTCCCCGTCGCCCGAGAATAAGCCGTTAGCCTCTTCTTTTTCGTTCGCGTGCCTCTTCTTTCGGTGATAATCCACGGCTCGGAGAGGAACGCATCGGCAAGAAATTGGAGTAGAAAACGCGCGTAAAATGCAGCCAGAGGCAAAGGATATACGGTCGGTTGAGAAAATCCCCAATTAGAAAAGAAATTATATAAATTTTTTGTTTTATATCTGTTGATCAGAACAAGTAAATAAATCAAAAACACGAAACGATGGAATCTAGTACGTATAAATACTTTTCCTTTAGTAAAATTTATAAAATCCGTCGTTATAATAAACCCCTTGACATACGAATTAAATGTAACTTGATGCGACCGAAAAATACCATTTAATTTCGCTCAACTGAACGGTTACGTGAAGGCTGAGAAAGAGTATATTTTATTTTGAAATTTGGATTTTTCATTCAGATCGATGTTAATAAAGAACATCTAAATAATATTAAAAAATAATAATCGACGCACGAGTGAAGCAACTATGTAATCTAATTGTATACTGCACGGCGTCCGCCGAAAAAAGCGCTTGACGAGTCTGACTCGTCAAAGTCTACAGTGGCCCGTAAAATGAATCACGAGTCAGACTCGTTATTGTATGTCAAGGGGTTAACACGTTGAGTGCGGCGCCGATTTTGCTATACTTTCCGCTCAGGCGGCAGCGCGTGAGCATTTGATTACTTTGTTTCACTCTTTCTTTTTGTTTCTTTTTCTTTTAATAAACTTCACTAAATTTAAAAATTTTTAAATTGTTATTAATCATTTAACCCTTGATAATGCCGGTTTCATGCACCGATGTCGACCAAACGGGAAGTGTGAGTCCTTAGAATCCACGCCGTCCAAACAAACAATCTACTGTCAGTCCCCAGGGACTGACGCCGCCTGAACGGAAAGTTCACTGTCAGTCCCCAGGGACTGACATAGCACTCAACGTGTTAATAATACATATTCTACTGACTCTAACGTACCCATGGTAACTATTGCATTTAAATTTCCGTAGAGTTATGATTTCAATTGCTTTATTATTTTCTTGCAAACAAACGTACGAAAGATCATCAGATTTTCCAAATCCGTCTAGCCATATAAACTGATCATCGATCGTTAAATGCCCGATGCTGCTCGTGTTTTCGTTTCGTTTCGATCGTTAAAATTCGCCAGGTGTACGAAGACTTTTGCGGGCGAGTGTATTGTACACGCGGTTGCAAAGGGCGCAAGAAGGGCCGGGTAAATTGAAAATTACACCGACGGACAGCGTTTATGGTAATACGCCGCGTTATTGGCGAGAGGGGCGCGGATAATTTTCAGTCGATTCAAGGGACGAGGGACACGCGATGCGTTCGTACCGCGCGGCACGGCATCATTAAAATCAAACAGCCGCGTTTAATTCAAACATCGGATGAATAGATCGGTTTACCCCCGGAGAGGCCTGAACCGTGGCCGCTTTTATGCCTCCAAAGGCATATTTGTCTATACAAAGCGCGTCGAAAACATTTGTGGAAGCTTGAACACGAGCAGAGAGGCTGGATAAAGTTGATGCTTATTCGAAACTGTTAGACGAGAGTAATTTCAAACGGTCCGCCTCGATAAATGTATAAACGTAATCGAGGTTGGGTAGGTAGTGCGTGTGGTTATGGGTGGAAACGAGCGTGGAATGGAATGAGCGAAAGGAAAGAAAAAACGATTGGATAGAAAAGGTGCGACCTGGTATGAGCGATTGTGCGCGCGATAAAAGAAATGTGCAAAGATAAAAACGTACCGAAAAATTCTAGAGCGAACAAGTCGCATATTGAGCTTTGCCAAAGATAGATTACTTTATTTTCATTTATGTCTCATTTGTTTTTCTGTTCGTCTTTTTTTCATTTATGTATAGAAATGTGGGGTATGTTTATTTGCTTGTATGTGATAATTACACTGTGATTGATTGAATGAATATCTGTGTAACTGTGATTGTGACTGTTAACTGTGACTGTTAGATTGTATGTAACTGAATGTCGCGCCCAGGGAAGTTTTGAGTTTTATATTCCCTGAACGCGTCGAGGAGGGGAAAATGTGGTGACATGGAAGGGACTCTCTGCGAGTGTTTTCCGGATTCTAATAAGGCTGCAATCAAACACCCGTGGTAATGACGATCGGCTGGCCGTTTGGGCCTAATGACGGGCCGATGCTCAGGTCCTGTTGTAAAGTGTTTGATGCAGCCCCTTAGAACACCCGCAGAGTTTCCGTGTCTCCACAGAAAATACAGATATTTTGATTTGCACAGTAGCGGACATAAGTTTAACCCTTTGCGGATTATTTGATTAAAAACATTAGTTGAAATTAAAATATTAAAGTTAAAATGAATTTATTTGTAATACACTGTACGAATACTTTTTGGAGCCACTGTATGTGTAATCAAAAACTCTTTTTTCCATACAATTTTCAATTTCATTTCTATCGTATAAATAAAAACTCTCTTCGATTACCGTCGACGATAGCAACGGCAAAAAATTAAATAACGACGAAACGAAGTCCCGACTCAAGCTACCGCAAACTGTTTCCAGCACACCCTGTAGAGATCCGTTTCGTTCCACGCTTCGAATTTCGCAAGCGCTGCGCATTATTCCTCATCGTGCAACATTTAAGCGTGAATACCGCATAACGTCAAACACGGCCCCCCGACCGTAATGGAGGAGAGATTGTTCAATGAAACGAGCGTTATGAACGAAAGTCGTTACTACCCTCGCACAAGCACTCACAGGCGCGCGTGTAGGTAAAATATCCGATTCGTATCTCTAGAAACATCATTCACGCCTAAGCGAAAAACGTTTCTCCTGGCTGGACACGGTACGCTCGACTAGAAATATACCAACGAATCGAGCCGATTGCGTTATCTATACATATAAAAAGACACGTCCTGACTGAGTGACTGATTCATCATCGCAGAGCCTAAACTACCGAACCTAGAAACATGAAATTCGGACAATGTGTTCCTTTTATGACATAAACACTCATTAACGAAGGATTTCTTGATATTCCACCTCTAAAGGGGTTAAATAAGGGTTGAAAGGTTGTTTGAAAATCCGTCAATTTTGAAGCAAGCGCTATGAAAACTGCTGTTTAGCTTTTTGGTTAGAAACAAAGAAATACGTGTTTCAACGGTTTTTGAAAATCAACCACCAAGGGAGTAAAATAAGGGTTGAAAGTTTGAAAATCCGACGTAACACCCACTGAGGAAGGATTTTTTGATATTCCACCTCTAAAGGAGTTAAATAAGGGTTGAAAGGCTGTTTAAAAATCCGTCAATTTTGAAGCAAACACTATGGAAACTGTTGTTTAGCTTTTTGGTTAGAAACAAAGAAATACGTGTTTCAACGGTTTTGGAAAATCAACCCCCAAGAAGGTAAAATAAGGGTTGAAAGTTTGTTTAAAAATCCGCCGATTTTGAAGCGAGCACTATGGAAACTGGTATTTATCTTTTTGGTTAGAAATAAAGAAATACGTGTCTCAATGTTTTTGGAAAATCAATCCCCAAGGGGGTAAAATAAAGGTTGAAAGTTTGTTTGAAAATCCGTCAATTTTGAAACAAGCACTATGAAAACTGGTATATTTAGCTTCTTGATTAGAAATAAAGAAATACGTGGTTCAACATTTTCAGAAAATCGACCCCCAAGGGAGTAAAATAAGGGTTGAAAGTTTGTTTGAAAATCCGTCAATTTTGAAGCAAGCACTATGAAAACTGGTATATTTAGTTTCTTGATTAGAAATAAAGAAATACGTGGTTCAACATTTTCAGAAAATCGACCCCCAAGGGAGTAAAATAAAGATTGAAAGTTTGTTTGAAAATCCGCGAATTTTGAAGCGAGCACTGTAAAAAAAAAAAAACAGAAACGCGGACAACAGCTAGTCCTTAATAAATACCCCGTATCAATCCCGCGGCTAATCATAGTCATCGATTGCACGCGTGTACGCGCGCAACGGGCACACCAAACGGCCGAGAACACGACGAGAGAGCACGGGCATCGACTTTCGCAATCGGTGTTAATTCGCAATACGCGCGTTCTTAAGCGGGCACGGCAAGCAACGCTCGGTGTGATTAATCGACGAGCACGTATGGAAGTCATAATCGCCGTTTATGTCACGCCGCTAATAAATCTCTTTTTAAAACGGAGACACCGGGCCGCACTTGCCCCGACGAAATCGATTAATCACCCGGCGAACAATCGGCCAACAATGAACGGTGGCATCGTTTATAAACATAAATCGTCCGCCGTTTCGTGAATGACCACCGTGTATCCGGCCGCGTTCTAATAACGAGCTAATGTATTAATCAAACGACACCTTCTCGCGATACCTTCTTGCGTTCAAAACAAAAATTGAAACTTCCGGAAGTTCCCTCGAAAAGATAAGGATTTTGAGTTACACCGAAGCAACATCGGGGAACATGTCGATGCAAACATTTTATTCCACGTTTGTTGAAAAAATCGTCGCTCGTTGCATATAACGTTAGGTTTACGGCAACCGTTAATTCGACGAGTTTCGGACTTCATGAATAAAATTTGCAAAAACGATCACTATCACCCCTAACAATTTTTGTAAACTTTTATCGATGGAGCGATACCAATGAATCTTAATCTATTTTCCTCTCAGCTTTACAGTTTTAAATTCTGATGGTTGATATTAGTATAGAGACGAGCCGACAAAAGATGGTTGGTATCACCCCGTAGTTATAAAGTAGCGAGCGAGCTCTAATCAGCATCGATAACAACTGTTACAAGCATCGAAGCATTCGAGAAGGCTGGTCGATAAGAAACAAAAAGAAATTGAAAAAACAAATACAGAAAATTCCAACAAATTCTGTACGATGCATATCTATTTCTCAATATAATTTATATCATAAATAGAAGTGCAAGAAACCCCCGCTCGTCAAAAAAAAAGTGCGTACAAATACCTTTTTCAATTCGCGTTTGTAAATAGAAACAGTATGTAAAGTAGAATGAAAGTTTAAGACGAGAAGGTAATATACTTAAAATAAACAGTAGATATCATGATTGGTAGACAACGTTTACATATTCATTTTAATTGCTAATAGGTTAGCATTTCGGCTTGTTGATCAGCACGGAACAGAAACTTCGTTTATCGAGGAATGAATCGAGGAATTCTTAGGAATGAATTAATTTACTTTCACAGAACTTTCGGTCTTAAAATTCGTCCCATATTGTAAACACAGATTTTTATGGGATACCGTAACGGATTAAATTTGTAAATTTGGAGATATTGCACTTCAGATATTTCGCATGTTTCTGAACATTTTATACATTTCATGTTCTACAAGTAAACATACATACGCTATAATCGTTAATTCAATTTGAAACATATATAGGGAAAAGATTGAGAAATTATTGCAACATTTAAAAATCCAAATCGCAATTAACCTTTTCGCTACGGCAGCCTCGTCCGCCGAAGTATCGTCACTGAACGAAAACTCGTGCCGGAAAAATGCACTGTGCTCGTAATTTCTGTATACACATATGTTAGTTTTAAATAGGAACTGTGCTGAAGAAAACAATCATTGCTCGAATGTAAGTATATTTACATTTTTAACACTAGATTTTACGGACATTGTTTTTATTCGTTAAAAATACCCTTAAAATGAGCCAAACCGGCTGATTCAGTAAATCTAGTGTTAACACATTGCGTACGAGTAACGAGATATCTCGTTTTAATACTTTCTCACACACGCGTATCCACGACTATAAATAATTTGATCTATTTGTTATGTTTGTTAAATTTGCCACGTTTATTGTTACACAATAAACCGATGAATAAGAAACATATACTAACATTTAAGAATTTACAAGTGTAAATTGAAGAAAGTGCTTGTATGCACTGTATTCAATTTTTTGGCGAGCAGAGCGCCGTCCTAAATGTGTTAA